>JARHVA010005479.1:697500-750000 GCA_037957365.1 Torreya grandis
AATTTGATGATAGGCAAGTTTTGAGATAAGCAAGGGTTATCTGTGTGACAACATCTTGGTCACATAGAGTCTATAGATGGAGACACACATTCTAAGGCTAAGATACGCTATAGATAAATGAAATCATGCCACATGGAATGATCCCACTCATTCATAACTTGTCATGTAGATCAATGGCTAGTATTATAATCGAAGAGTGAAGACTCTTTAGATAAATGAGATCATGCCATGTGGCATGATCTTCCTCATCTATAGCCTGCATGTAGAACCATAAGTCTTGAGATTCCTTAATCACCTAGATGGACAAGATCGTGCCACGTATAATGACCTCAATAATACATAGAAAAATAATCAATTAAAATTTCTTAGGTTCCTCATGTGCCTGAACAAGTAAGGTCCATCCACATGGTAACATTTCATTAGCTTGCAACCTAAAAACAAATTGAAGGATTATATGGAGCTCGTGAATCACTAAATAAATAGTATTGAACCATGTGTAGGCATATCACTCGCTCACTACTAAGGGGGGGGGGAAGGATGATAAGTATTGAGTTAAAATTTAGAGAAAGAGTAAAGACATTCCAAGTGTTAAGCTATGAATAAAGTAGACATGAGACAAGGTAATGTCAAAGTGCAAAGATAGGATCCATAGGTCTTAATTGAGTGGTAAATGGATAAGTGTCAAAATCCCAAGGAATTCACTAGGACACTTATTTAAAATTTAGTGCATAAGTAAAATATAATAAGGTTGACCCCAAAGAATTATGGTGAGAAACTTGTCTTTTTTCATAAGGACTACATAGTTAAAGATATTGATGAAGTACCATGTGGCTAGCCATTCAACCATTCATATTTTCACATAATTATAAAATCACATGTGATCCACACACTACTTGTGCATAATAGCTCTATTAAATAACTTTTCCATGAGTATTTTTTCAACTTACATAATTTTAAACTCATAAATTGATAATTAACATCCAAAAAAAGCCTCATAATTATTAGGACATGGTTTAGATAATATCCCTACTCAAGGCTTGTTAGTGGGCCATAAAAATAAATTTAAACTTATATATTATACGACAAGGAATCTTTTTGACATAATGTTGTTATACCATTTTAGGACATGATAGACAAGAGTGGAATCTCATGACTCTTATAGGCTAGACCCATCTCTCCCTTCTATATATACTACCACCTAATATGTTATAAGGGTTGAATCTATTTACAAACGATTATTATTAGAATAATGAAAAAATGATTTTATTTTTTTTTGTGTAAATGCATGTGTTTTATTTCAAGGTATTCCACTTTATTTTGATTTAATGTATAAATACTAATGTTATAGTTTTTTTCCAAATTTGACCCACATATAAAGACTTTATATGGTTTGCATAGTGAACCAAGTTCTAGATGGAATGAATGGACCAAAGGATTGGAAATAGGTCTAGAGTTATACAAGAATAAAATTAAATAGGTTCTCATGGTGACCATGAAATTCACAGACATAAATCAAGTTTCATAGGTCTCAAAAAATAATTTTGAGCCTTAAAATGACTTGGGAAATCTTTGATCAACCAAACCATCAGCAAGATGTCACACAAAACATGAATAGACCAGTTCACTTGGGAATTTTAGGAATGCACATCAAAAAGCCTTGTGAACCAAAATAATGTAGTGCCATAGAGTCCTTTATGCCAAGATCATATGCTAAAAAATTCATGCCTTGGCAAGTTCTAAATCTCAAGTTATAATCATTCAAAGTTGAACATATAAAATAGAATGTTTGTACGGATGTCAAAATAAAGCTCAACATTTATCTATTAGGATCCAAAAGATTGATAGTAATGAAGACATCAATGATGGTCATGTGAACATTAAATTATGGGATCATAGATGTAAAATTTAGGCAATGGTAAATAACTAAGGTTCAAAAATCTTAATGACGATTGCATAAATATCAAAAACATTTGTGCAGACATCAAATACAGGAACACATACATCAAAGTTAGGCATCATGAGTTATCCATTTGAGTTTAAATGGTGGGTCTTAGGTAGATCAAAGGCTCATGTTACTTTGCACATCTTGATATAATAGTATGAGTTTAAATCAATTTGTTAAAGGATCTTCAGTGGTAGGAGATTAATGGACCACATTTGTTCATACAATTTGATCCTATGGTGCATAAGATGGGGAAAAGGTCAATATCTAACAAAAAGGGTTTGTAGGACCAATCATAATGAATATATTTTGTAAAAATTTGATTAACCCAAAAAATATTTGATGACCAAAGTTAAATGAAGAACCAGTTTTTGATCAATACAAACAAGGTCTTGTAGGGTTCATTTTATTGCCATTAAAGCTTGTTCAAATGCCATTAAAGGGACACAATGATGTAGTCAAGGTAATAAATTATAAATGGTTACCATTCAAGCTATATATAGATCTCTGGTTTGAAGATTCATGACACACATGGTTCATTCTATGACTATATTTGCCATTATTTAAAGGAGACCCGTATATGGTGAGTCCTTAATTTCTATAGATGCTAAAAGTCAAAAAGGGGTCTTTTATACCTATTGGAGATCAAAAGAAGCTATGAAATGTATAGGTATACATCAATATCAGTAGCTATAATAAAAATAATAAAGGAGATTGGTTTTACATCTATAGAAAAGATCTAGGTCCAGATTTGATCTAGGGTAGATGTATGTGATTATTGAAGAGGGTCATCATCCTTCAGTATGGTCTTATTTTTGACAAAAAACTACATAAAATGAATAAATACATAATTATATTATACCCACGAGTATGGAAGTCTTGTCTTCAAATGGAAGATGGCATGAAGGATCAAATAAAAAGATCTAGTGGTTGGGACTTGTAGCTAAGATCATTCAATGCATCCTTGAAGCCTATTGGGGCTTTTCCACTTGGTAAGCCATGAGTAGTATCCTGATTAATTAAAAAGGTGGAAGTTTAGGCTAAATTTTTGATTTGAGATGGTTTGTTCCCTCTCTGATGATGTGCTCCCACATCTTTTCCCTCTCTCTCCCTTTTCCTATATCCTAGTCTCATTCTCATTATGGGGGTTCTTAGCTCTTAGAATTTTTCATTTTTTTTAGGACAAGGATATTCATTCAGACTCTTGAAAAAGGGTGCTCATTTGATAAGGATAAAACATATCAAAATATTGTAATAAATACCTATTTAAGTATAAGATTGACTCTTTACCAATCTCTTTCCTTTGATTAGTGTTTAGTATGCTTGTACATGATGAATTCATGAAGGAGAATATTCCTAGTTCATTGTCTTTCTGCTTGCCTTTTTAAAGGTGTTTTCAAGCTATTTTAGGTCTAGATTAGTGTTATATCTGAACCTCTTCCATGAAATACATATGAAATCAATGAGATTGTGAGGTTTTGTGAGCTATACTTGTCTTATGATGATCTAGTGTGGGTTTAAGCTTATGTGAGTGTCCATTTAAGATTGGTACATCACCTTAGTTAAATTTTTATGTGTCCTTAAACCCTTTATAACCCTTTTCTCAATGATGTGCACTATTTTAGGTGAGAATCAAGAGGAAACTAGCCTTCTATGGAGGTTCAACCCCATTATAGGTGACCCACATCTTGGGGTTGTTCCCATTATGTAACTCAATTAGAGGGAGGTTAAAGAACTCTCTCCAAGGGTGTAGATTAAGCATCAAACATTTTTTGGCACACCTAATGGTAATTTAATGCATTATACATCTCACTATTTTTTTTTGTGTTGCCTTTTAGTAAAATCAGCCTTTGAAGGCACATTTATAAACATTAATTGTGACTCCACTATGAACATCAACTAGTATAAGCAGCCTAGGTGCCTAATCACCACCATTTGGTATGTATCATCACCCATTTGATAAAAATTCATTTTATTTCATTCCTTATCCTTCATATCAAGTTATCAATGTTCATGGCTTTACCCTAAGAGGCCCTCAAGACTCAATGTATTAGCCTTGCCAAAAATTTCCTCCCTCTAGTCAACTAGAAAAGAGTCTCAAGGAGATATGGTTTGATCTTAAAAAATAATTAAGAGAGGTTGATATGGAGGAGGATTATTATATTCAACAAAGAGATATTGAAAACCAAACTTATGTTCAGGATCAAGAGTTAAGGTTTTAGGAAGAATGCTTGGTTAGGCAAGACCAAGATAGAAAATAAAATGACTATTAGTTGTTCTTGAGATATAGAATAACCAACCCTAGAACCCAAATATGTTATCATACTCTTGTTCATGCTCAAACCTAGCCTCTTAGCCCACTTTGTCAAAGATCATCTCTATCAAGATTCAGGCCAATCATGAAGGACCATTTTACTAAAGAATATCAAGCCATTCCATACTTGATGCCTTTATGTGTATCATAGGTGCTAAGAGTGTTTAAAAAATACTTTTCATTTTATAATTCAAAGAATTTAGTGCATGAGTTGTAGGTTGTGATAATCCTATTATCTTTTAATGGAATAAAGGCAAAGCAAGTGGATTATTTCATAATATTTATAAAGTTTGATGGTTGGGAGCCACCATGGATAGCTAGTTATATTTTCAAAGAGTAAAGTAATATGGTCTAATATTAATGAATTATGATCAAATTCTAATATAAATACTAATCTAAAATGAATATTCAAAATGGAAATTAAGCTAGAGTGATTTGGTTAAAAAGGAGAAATAGAAATCGTATGGAAGAAAAGAATTGTTGATGATCTTCATCTCAAACATCATGATAGAGTTTAAATATCATCCAAACATTCACTTAACCAATCTCTAACATGAAATAACATGGCCTTAAATATTATCACACATAAGGTGAACATCTAAAGAATGAGAAAATTGGAAATAAAAACTAAGTTCACTTTTAAAGATTTACCCTATAAGCAAACAAAATTATCCCAAATGCAAGAAGAGTAAAGGAAATAAACTAAACCTAAGAACTTTCAATCAACCTAGTACTGGCATAATTTAATAAATCTACAATTAAAAGATACACACTAAGAATTCATAAGAACCATTCAAATCTAGAAATAAAAACAAACAAGTGAGAGATAAACCATAATAACAAATGACACAAATAAATATTGACAATCTTTGTATAATTCCTCATTTGTATTAATTTCTCAAAAGTTTACACAAGTTTTTGGCTCAAAAACTCTCCCCTCTTTACAAATGGTAATATTCCAATTTATAATGCCAAGGTGGTGTATTAATTAGTCATATTGAATTACAAAATTATGTATGCCAAAGACAGATGTCCTTTCATAAAGTTTTATAATACACTAGACCTTTCCCTATGGACTGACCTATAGACAATGTATTTTACAAGTTGCACATGCCTTTACAAAAGAATATTCTATTTTCAAATATTACAATGCTTTTGTACAATAGAATATCTTAATTCAACTTGCTTGACTTTGGGGCCTTTATGATGATGAATTCCCATGTTACCATTGTAGTATATTCATTACTCTCTAGTGTTGTTCATCAATTAGATTCAAATTAACAATAGGTTCAATGAATATCTCATCCTCTTGATTAGCTAGGTCTCCAAAGTCCCTATCATTTTCCCAAGGCCTCTTTAATGTTCCTATCTTCAATAATATTTTCCTCTACTATTAAGATCAAACCCATGACTATACTATTGTCTATTCCATATTTTCCTTGGATTTTGTTCCTCACTTCCTACATGACTAGGGTGGTTATGTGCTTCAACTCTTCATCTGTGATGAGGCCAATGGCACTGAGTGTAGTTGGTTTCAGGATGATGGTTCCAAAGAAATGGTATATCTTGTGTACTTTGTCATCTTTAAGGATCCCTTCCAAATACTTATACCATGTGTTAAAATCTTTGATATTATTCACAATCAATCCCATGACTACATTTATATGAACTACATTGATGGTCTTCAATCTGAGGATTTGATCTTCCATCAATATTTTGATCAAATCTTTCATCTTATCTCTTGAATTTTACTATTGAGTGATTAAGCATTGTTTTCTACATCCTATTGGTTTAATATATTCTTCTTGAACCTTATTACCTTTATAGAATTAAACATGTTATTAAAGGATGCTTCAAACATTTCAATCATAGTATTAGGAACTGATAAAATAGCCTACCTCTCTAAATTCTCTTTCTACTTTTGTACATTATCATGTTATTGTTGCATGCCTTTGATGGTAACCTAGAACTAGGTTGATTATGCTTGGGCCAATTCAAGCACATTTTCCTCAAAAATAGGATTCTCTTCTAGTTTTTATCCTCCTAGTGGTTTTAAGCCAATAAATAGTTCCACTTTTTGAAAAATGAACTCTTCTCCTGTGACCATGGCTCTCTTCTTAGTCACCCTCTATAGGCTAGTAGTTGTTGGGTAAAATTTAACACCAAATGAGAATTTTGTTATCCTTATGGCTAAGGATTTTACCTATGTTTCACTTGTATCCCTTTGAGATGATATCCTTTATTCTTATTCCTTTTGTAGAGCCACTATCCATAGCTTGAGCTCATCATGGATAGTGATGTTGACTAATTTAGTAATGGCCTATGGATGGTGTAGGGTAGGGACATTTTGAAACTTGCCATATATAAAAATTTCAAGGATGATTTGACCTTAAATAGAGTTCACCTAGTTAAAAAGGTTAACCTCACTTAAAGGGTGAGTGAAGGTCAACTTGGGCCTTTTTCTCTTTGTTAGAACTATTGTCAGCTCAACCTTCCTCTTTAGGATATTTACTAGAACTAAACCCAAAGCCAATTCCTTCCCCTTTTCCTTCTCTACCTCCTCATAGTGGGAATTAGGTTCTTCCATATATAATTCTTCCTCATCAAACTGATAGGCACTACCTAGTGCCTTCAGGGAATCTTCCACTATCTCTTCAAGATTTAATGATATTATGTCAATTAGTTTAACCTATCATCCTAGTTCTTCAGGTTGGGCTGAGAATGATGGTACCTCATAAATTATATTTTCCTTTGTCCTTTATGAAACTTATGCCTTGGTCCTAGGCTCTATTTTTGGTGGATATGTTTGAGAAAGTCTAAAATATGGGCTTCCTAGTAAATGGTCTTGCCTCAACCCTAGCTTCCATATGTCATCACTTGGATTTTACTCATTTAGTAATCTGTCCTTTGGCTTGATGTTGTGATTATTTAATCTTTCTAATAAATTAGTGAATGAATAATCCTTGGTATACATTGGGTCATAAGGTCCAAGCTAGTGCTTATAGGTCATATTGATCCCTTTAGCTTTTATGTATTTCTTAATCTTTCTAGATGGATCCCATTATCTTAGTTCATCAACCTACAAACCAAAGGAGGTTTTATTTTTGAAGGTTACCACAACATTCTCCTATTTTTTGAATATGGTCCTCTAAATGGTTATTGGGAGGGTATGGAAGGGTCCTACACTCTTAGATTTTCATAGACCATTTATGCCATGAAATAGTTGATATTATTCTTCTTGTTCTACCAATTTGTTGGGCACATAAATGGACAATCTAATAGTTGGTCCAGTGTTCCTTCTATCCTAATTATAGTTCAATCTAGTTATAACCAAATGTATCTAATGACTTAAACATATTTCTTGATCAGAAGGTTGACACTCATCATCGGGCTCCTTGTAATGGCCTTAGCTAAGGATGGGTAAACATAATCACATATGAACTGAATATGGTCCCTATATTTTAAAATATGCAAATTTGAATAATATTTGGAGACTATTTATTTCCCATCAAGTGACCATTCTCTGAGGTTGGGGATCTTGATAGTAGTTATCATGTCATCTAAAAGGTAAGACATCATATAGAACTTATTGTTGGTTTTCTTCTTGATTGCATAGAATTGCCTCCTCAAGAAAGTGTTAATCATCTCTCCCAAAGGAGGAGTGATTTCTTTCTCAACCATGAAATACATAAAAGGACCTAGAGTTTTTCAAGATAGGTGGTGGAGGGGTTCCCACATAATCTATTCACTAATATCTTAATCATCCTAATCCTAACCCTAAATTAGCTGATTAGAATGTTACCACTGAAGTCAAAGAACACTTGGTTTCCTAAATATAGCCAAGGAGTAAGGATGGTATTTAGGTAATTATATTTGGACCATTAATTTATTTTGGTTACAACCACTTGAGGTTTGGGCAATTTAGAGTATTTATCAAGGGAAATAGGAAAAATATATGCAATTTTCCTAAAACTACACTCATAGGCTATTATGGCTTGATCAATTTTACAATCTTTGAATATAGGAATAAGAACATCAATGTAATATAGTACCTTTGGTTTGGCTAAAAAAAATGGAGACCTATAATATAAATAGCCACCATGTTGTAATACCTCCTATTAATCGATGCATTCTTCTCATCTTCTCTTATGATGTTAATAGCTCCTTAATTATCCAGAAAAACTTGGACCAATTATTGTCTCTTTTGTTCAAAGCTATGGAATCAAACTCTATGTCCTTAAAAATCCTACCCTCTACATCTAAGGTCAAATAGAGTTATATATCTCCCTTTAAAGTGCTTTTTCAAGATACCATAGTATGAAATAGATCAAATTTCTCACTAGTGGATTGTTCTTTGGATTTGGATTAAATTACACTTGCTTGGATGATAATTCACTTTCATGGGCTTGATTTGTGATCAATACAAGGTTGAATTAGGGTTTTTATACATGTTAGGGTTTTTTTTAGTTTTAATGGTAGTGATTATTTGCATTTGAGTGAGCTTCATTCCCTAGATTTATATTTGGATCATGTATTTATACCTTCACCTTTTTCAGCCCACAAGATCTTTAAATTTGTCACTTTATACCTATGTGGCATCACCATGGTATCTATGTGGAATATTCATGGCATTTAGGTCATTAATGTTTAAAACCTGATAATTTCCCTTTGAAAATATGTTTTTATCACACACCATTAGATTATTTTGCATAGATCAATATTGTTCATCTATGTTGATCATGAGAGTTGAACTCTATTGGCCATTATTTATACTTGGCCTCAATGTCATGCCACATGGTAGTACTATGGGACTTCTAATCTTCATTGAAAATATTACATTGGTCTCACACCATTGGATCTTATGAGTGTGAATTAACGCATACTGTTGATCTTTTAAAAGGTGATTGGGCTTTAATGTGTACTAAGCCCTAAGTTTGTGCCACTTAGAATTCTTGTAAGCCTTATAAGCTCTATATTCTATTAGTTCTACTAGTTAATGTGTTTTAACCATGTGGTGGTCTCATATTTACTTAGAGCTCCATTGAAAAGTCCACCCTCATCTCACACCATTTGATACAACTTGTCAAGTGAACATGCATCATTGTATTTTGATCTGATGGGTGGTATGCCATTGGATATTCATTATTCCCTAGTTGTAACCATGACACTTTTCATATTCTCACCATATTGGGTATGCCATTAAAATTTTGACTGGTTATGCTCTATCAAATCAATCTTGCCTAAGTAAATGCATGTCATTGATCTTATAAAAGATGTAAACTATTTAAGTTAGGTTCAGGTAAATTCATAGGTCTTAGGATAAAATGTTAAGACTAAGGTCTTTTATTTATGTTAATAAACATGAACATAAAACTTAGGACTAAGGTTTTATGATAAGTTTAGAACATAATAAAAGCGTACCCTACAAATAATTAAAGGAAATAGCATAAATTTTTAACCTAAGGTTTAATTGTATAAATAAATATGATGAAACTTTAGTGTAAGGCCTTAGGCTAAGTTAAAACATAGTAAAAGGGACCATGCATTCATAAGATATAAAGGTACCAAGCATAAGATTTTATACTAGGGTTTGGTCATGTTAAAAAACATGACTTAAATTTTAGGGTAAAATTAGGCTAAGTCTATAACACTTAAAATTATTCCCACACAAATATGAATTTAAATCAAAGAGACATAGGTCAAAACATTAGACTAGGGTTTTAATCATGGTTTAAAATAGGTCTAATTAACTTCAAACCAAAGGCTAATAAAAGGTCCATTTTAACATTTAAAGCACCAAACCCTAGGCATGTTCATTCCTAGATGAGATTCTAATGATCTTTCAACACAAAAAACCATTTTTAGTAATAATGGAAGGGATAAACTTATGATCATCTGAAAATATGTCCATTAATCTAAGCAAGGTTGGTTCTTAAAAATAATAGGAAATATTAAAGTTAGGGCTTGGGAATCATGTAAAGCTTAAGCCAAAGTTTTAGATTGAAGTTTTCAAGTAAATGAAGCCTTTTAATCTAAAATCTTGATCTAGGCTTAAAACATATTAAAGTGACCTCATGAATAATAAGAGACATGGTATAATGTTTAATATTATGTTTGTCTTAATAAAAAGGGAACCTATGCTTCGTTTCCTAGTTTGATCTCACACCATTAGATCCTATTTAAATAAACATGCTCTATTAGATCATAATTTATGGGATTGAGTGAGATTGGATCTTATCTACATTAAACCTTGAGGTCATGCCACTTGACATTCCTATGGGATTTTTGTACTCTACATTATCAATTTGTGTTAGGCTAACACACTTCTACCATGTAGCAGTACCTTATTTGGTCTGATTTCCTTCTAAAAAGTCAATGTCCCTCTCACACCATTGGATTTACTTTGTTTGGATGAATGTGTATCATCAGATCTTGATCTGAAGGGTAGGACACCATTAGATACTCACTGTTATATCTAATATGGTTATGAAGTGTTTCATCACCATGTTTACTTTGGGATCCATTGACACCTTGACTCAATATTCACCATTCAATTTTATCATCTGAGTAAATGTAGGTCATTAATCTTGGGGACATGATTGGGCCTTAATACCTTTTGTCATGGCTTGAATTTTCAACATGGATTACATGTTGTTGGATCTTCTCATCCTATAAAAATTGGATCATTGATCATGTGTATCAACACAATGTTTAAGTTAGGCTCAAGGATATATAAAACTCAGACTAAGGTTTTGGACGAAGGCTTTATTTATATTGATAAATATGAACTAAATCTTTAGGCCAAAGTCTTGAGCTAAGTTTAAACATAATAAAAATGACACCATAAATAGTAAATTTATACCATGCTAGGATAAAAGGGAATAAAGGGAGCTAACATAAACAAATTTAGACTAAGGCTTGGTTGTGTTGAAAATCACGACTGAGCCTTGGGACAAAAATTAAATTAAGTCTATCGCATAATTAATTATTTACTCATAAACTATTGTCACCAATTTTGAATTTGGTCCAAAGGAACTTATGCTAGGGTATTTTTAGCAAGGGTTTCAAGATGATCAAAATGTATTCAATTTGGATTTTGACAAACCAAAGTCTAATAAAAGACTAAATTGAGATAAAACCATAAAATTATGAAATCCAAACATTGTCTATTTCAAATTGTTTGAATATTTATCATTGATGTTAAAGGAATTGTAATGGATATGAATATAAATGTCAAAAATAAATACTGATGGAAGTGAACATAATTATTGTTGAAAGTGAAAATAATTGTTGCCAAAAGTGAACAGAAATGTCAATGGAATTATCGATGGAAATGTCAACAAAATTGTCAAAGGTCACATTTTTGGTGAAGAGGTACCTATTGGATGGGACACATTCTTAAATGGCTATATAAGGGAGAAGAGATGTGGAATTATCATAAGCATTTAATTTTATTGAAGATCACATAAGTGTGAGAGAGAAGGGAGAGAGGAAGAGCAAAAAATGAAATTTAATATATCTTAAGAAAAGAAGTGTGAAGTGAAGATTTATTTTAATGAATAATATCATTTGAGAATTATGAAAGAGAGGAGAGTAGAAATTATACAAGAAAATTAGTGAGAGAAAAAGTGTAGGAGAAGCAAATCCATCATTTGATTAAAGAAGCAATCAAAGACAGTGGAATCAATTTGGTTTGAGGTTGGTGCCTTAGAGTCTAGGGGTTGATGATCCTATGGGTTGGTGCTCATGAATTGTCTAGGTTGGTATTTGGTGAAGGGGATCAATGTCTCCAATGGTTTGATGCTCAAAAATTGACTAAGTTGGTACTTGGTTTTGGGATTAGTGTTTTCATTAGTTTGGTGCATGTAAACATTATAAAAGAGTTATATATATATAAAATCAATATTTTACCATGGTTTTCTCTCAAAAGGGTTTCCACATAAATCATGTGTTCTCTTGTTTGATTATTTGTTATATATTGAATGCTTATGGTTATTTTGGTTGATTAAATTTAAAATATTATAAGATTATCTTATACTAATTCACCCCCCTCTCAGTATAAGCATATGCTTAACAATTGATATCAAAGTGGTTTCCTTTGGAAATAGTCTAACCACTAGAAGGTGGATCTAAAAATCACAAGGTGGACAAGTGGATAAGGAAGGAGAATCAAGAGTTGAAATATATGGTCAAGGATCTTAAGGAATATGGATGTATCTTAGAGTCTAAGTTGGATTTAGAAGCAAATGAAGACAACATGTCTATTGAAGATCTTAAGAATCAGTCAGAGGTTAGATATTCAAGTTTGAAATCAAGAGAAAAAGAGTGTAATAAGTTGAAGGTTGAGTTAGGTTCTTTTAAGGATAAGCATAAGAGGGTCATAATTAAGGATGAGAAAGATCATGAGATATTAGTCTAAGGTGAGAAGGATGCAAGTTTTAAGGGTAAATTAAAGAAGCCAATTAGGCAACCTAATGCTTTCAGGTTTTCCAATTCTTTTCATGGCCATTGTTTTGTTTTTCATCATGTTGGTCATAGGGTAAGAGACTATTTGAGGAGAAGTAATTAGTCAAATAGATATCTCAGTCACCTTCAAGCAAAAGATATGAGAAATGTTGCTTGCTTTTGCTATCATAAGGTTGGCCATATTTTTGAATTTTGTCCAAAAGGAGTAAAGATATCCTTAAGGTATGTCAAAGGATATGGATCCCATAGAAGGTATGAGAAGGGCCAAACTAAAGTTTGGAGACCTAAGATAGTAAAGGTTGATTAGATTGAGTCTAAAAGTGAGAATAGATTACTTACTATAGTGGAGAAAGAATCAGATAGGAAGGACTATATGGAACTCTTGCTATCAAAAGATATTGAAAAGATAATGAATATTAGTCCTAAGCAACCTATAGATCAAACAGAACTCTTGTTACATTTGAGCATGAGCTTTATCAAAATTCCCTATTGTTAGTTTCTAATGATAGTGCATTTGAAGGTAAGATAATTACAAGAGTTAAGAAGATGAACACCATCATGGATGTTGAGGTTAGTGAGTCAAAGAAGTTAGACATGCCTAAAAGGATTATAAGAGAAAGAAAATAGTATTATGGATGAAAAAGTATCAAATAAGTAATAGAGGAGATGTGGGCATCTCCTGGGTTCACTTTGTTTTAAGATCCTTAGTGTGGGGTGTCTCTTTTAGGCTTCAAGGAGACACTTTATAGAAAAAGGAAGAATGATGGATGCATTTTGGGTCTTGTTTGTGTTTCATGATAATAATTCCTAAAGGTGAGTTGATATATCAGTTTGTATATCAATTTGAGGTAGCTTGATATGGTGTAGTGTCTTGAGAGCACTTGTGAGCATAAATTAGGTAAGTCTAGTTGATTTTAGCATGTTCTTGATGATTAGATTAGTAGTGGTGGTGATATTGATATGATAAGGTGTATTGATATTTTAAAGAGGTATCTTAGGTCTAAGAAGTTAAAAAATTGATATGAAGTCGGTAGCTTATGCAAGGGTGAAGGTGTATTCAAATAAAGCATGCCAATCTTGTGAGAAGTTGTGCATGTTTTGGTTGCTATCTTTTGGTTTATGGATTTAAGAGGTGTGATTAGGAGGATCATGGAGTTAGGTGGAGCTAACTTAGGTCTCTTGAGAAGAATGTGAATTATGGACTTATTTCTTGTGTGAGATGAGTCAAGGAGCAACAATGTGAGTAGTTTTTCATGTCCAAATATCAAGTAGGCTATATATGGATGATTTTATGAGAGTTTATATAATGATTTTCCATTGATGTTAAATGGGGAGAGAGAAAATAAAAGGTGAGAACTACAATAAGTGGAGAAACATGGAAAACCCTTTGCCATTGATTTCAAAGGGGGAGAATTTAAGATAGGGGGAGTAAAGGAGGAGAACACAATAAGGGGGAGTTCATATAATAATTCATGGGGATTAACATCAATGATAAAGGGGGAGTTTATTATAATAATTATCATTGATGTCAAAGGAATTGTAATGGATATGAATAGAAATGTCAAATGTATTTTTTGTTGAAATGAATGGAATTTTTTTTGGAAATGTTTTTGAAAGTGAATAGAATTATTATTGAAAGTGAACATAAATGTCAATGGAAATGTTAATAGAATTATTGATGGAAATGTCAATAGAATTGGTGATGGAAATGTCAATAGTCACATATTTTAGTGAAGAGGTGCCTCTTGGATGGGACACATCTTTTAATGGCTATATAAGGGAGAAGAGATGTGGAAGTATCACAAGCATTCATTTTGATTGAAGATCACATAAATGTGAGAGAGAAGGAAGAGAGGAAGAGTAGAAAATGAAATAGAATATCTCTTAAGAAAAGAAGTGTGAAGGGAAGATTTATTTTAATGAAGAATATCATTTGAGAATTATGAAAGAGAGGAGAGAAAAAATTATAAAATAAAATTAGTGAGAGAAAAAGTGTAAGAGAAGAAAAGCCATCATTCAATTGAAGAAGCAATCAGAGATGGTGGAATCAATTTGGATTGGGGTTAATGCCTTAGAGTCTAGGGATTGATCCTCTTGTGGGTTGGTGCTCATGAATTGGTTGGGTTGGTGCTTGGTGAAAGGGATTAGTGTATCAAGTGGGTGAGTGCTCATAAATTGACTAAGTTGGTGCTTGGTTTGGGGATTGGTGTTTCCAATAGGTTGGTGCCTACAAACATTGTAAAAGAGTTATATATATATATATATATATATATATATATATATATAAGAAATATTTTACTATGGTTTTATCTTGAAAGGGTTTCCACATAAATCATGTGTTATCTTATGTGATTATTTGATAGATCTTGATTGCTTATGGTTGTTATGGTTGATTAAATTTAAAATATTAGAAGATTATATTATACTGATTCACCCCCCTCTTAGTATAAACCTGTGCTTAACACAAATGAACTCCATTAGACCTGTAACTTGAAATAAGAAGATACATTATTAGAAAACTTAGATAAGGTTAAATTAGAGCCATAAATTAATAAGCCAACCAAATCATGGTGAGGATGATCTTCAAACCAAAATAAAGTGAAAACATGATAGTGATAGTCTGATCAACTGAATTTTAAATTTTAAAGTACAAATATGTACAATTTGACACAAGGGTCCCCATTTTTCAGAAATGGGGGGATGTTAACCTTTAAAAATGGTGACTTGTGGGGGAAATATAGAAATGTTTTTAGAATTTAGAGACTTTGGTTTATAAAAATAAATAAATTACCTATTATACTTATCAATACCATTATCAAGATTAGTTCATGGTTAAAACAAGTTTTGTGCATACAAAATTAGGATCAAACATCAAAACCTAGTCATATTATGTGTGATTTTCTTCCACTTACTTTTTGCCATGGGATTTAGGGAAAAACTTCCATATTTCATTCCTTTATCATTAAAATTTACTTCTAACATGCTAGGATATCCATTAAGAACCATGCTTTAGCTCAGGTAAGGCTTGGGCATTGTTCTACTGCTATCTAGGCATCCATAGCCTTAACAAAGATGCCTTTAGCTCCATTCAAGGTCTGACTCCACTACTAGTTGGGCATCCATATCCCTAGAGGAGATTACCTGAATCACCTTTGCTTGAAAATATTTTTATTTTGTAATAAAATCTTATTTTTGTATTCTTAGATCATTTTGGCTTTCTAGCAAAGGTTAGGAACTAGATTAGCCAGGTTTATGGATTTGGTCAAATGTTTGATGTTTAGACAATCACCTATGGTTGAAACCTTTATCCCTAGCAAGGATGTTTATTAAGTGTAAGCATGATTGTGCCTTAATAATTTAATCTTTCATCCCATATGTGTGTTCCTTCTCAAAACCAAGCATAGATCAAAACGAGGTTTGAAACCTTATGAAACAACTAACCTATCTAATAGTCCTTACTAGTTTCTTTAATATTGTAATATCAAACTCATATTTCAAATCCATGGTTAATATATTATTAACATAAATACCAAAATTTTTGAACTATGGAGTTCCTAAGTAATTATGTGAACTTTGAGTTGAGGGTTATCTAAAAGAACTTAGTGAGGGAAAGTAAGGAAGAAAAAAATAAAACACACCAAATAGAAAGAAATAAAGTAGAAATCCAAAGAAAAGAAAACAAATATATACAAACTTATGTACAAACAAGTGATAATAAGGAAAGAAAATAAATAAAATAATCTAGCCTGCCTACATTAACTCTAACTAGTCTTACAGTCATTCCATGAAGAATCTAGGTGGGATAGTAGAGTAGTGCTTGACATATTACCCATTGGTGGGAAGTGTGAACTCTCCTCCCTATAAGTATTTTAGATTAAATATTTTTTCCCCAAGTATCTCAGCTATCTGGTCGGGAGCTATCTACAAAGGTGTGAACTTCCCATGTTTAACTTTAGGTTCAGATGCCTTGTCTTAAAGAAAAACTATCCTTGCCTGAACACCTTTATTTTTTATTGTTTATAAAACCACCTCTTGACAGTGGTTTAGTGTCTAATAAAATTTGTAAAACCATCTTCTATGGCATATTTCATTTAAAATAATGTCTAGTGGCCTTAAATTTTCAAATTCTTGGTCTTCCTGCATGTACTCTTATATGAACATGTATGTTAGTAGCTTAAGGGTGATTGGAAAGATGGGTTCTTATCCATATACTAGTAAGAAGGGTGATGTTTTGAGATCCTACTTGACTCTTGTTCTATCTACCCATAGGTTATACTTAAGTAGATTATGTCATATTCTAGGATTGTCTACTGCATACTTATTTATTGCCTTCATCAAGTTCATATTTATTGATTCAGATACTCCATTACATTGAGGATAATGGTTAGATGAGAACTTGAGAATGATGCTATTATAATATGCCCATTATAAGATCTCTATGGATTTAAAAGTATATCCATTGTCATATACTAGAGATATAGGTGTCCCAAACTTGGTGCATATGTTTTCTTTAAAAAATTGATCACCTCTTTAGTCCTACACTATTTAGTTTCCACTACCTTAGTCTATCTTGTGTAGTAGTTGGTAATAGTTAGAATGTACTTGTGACCATCAAAGGAATTGGGTTTTATGACCCCTAAAAAATCCATCCCCCATTAGGCATAGGGTTTATCAACCATTACTAGTCTTAGTAGCATGAATGCCTTAAGATATTTAGTATTAAAGACCTGACATGAGTTGCATTCTCTCACATGCTTGTGAGTATCTTTGAAGATTATAGGCCAATCATAACCAAATCTTAATATTTTACGTGTTGTAGTCATTTCATATGGATTTCCACTTCCTAGCTTGTCATGAAAAGTGTTCATGATCTCATCTACTTCTTCCTTGGAAACACATCTCAAGTAAATGCCCTTAAAGTTTTTCTTCTAAAATACTCCATCTTTGATAAAAAAGTGAGCTACCTTGAGAATTAGAGATCTCCTTTGTTATTTACTTAACCCTAAAATATAATAACCATTTACTATTAAGTGGATAATGGGATCATACCAATCACTAGGTTTAAAACTTTGTTACTATACCTATATAACACTTAGCTTAGGGTTAGTATTAGAAATTAATTGAGTCAAACCCTGACACCTTACTAATTTGGCAGTCATCATATCAATGTCATAATTATGGATTATAGACATCCACTTACATATCCTTTCTCCAAGTTCATTCTAACATAGCATGAACTTGGTGGTAGGGTCTGGTAGAATGGCATGCACCTTACTCTTAAGGATATAATGTCTAAACTTTTTTACTGCCTTGACTAAAGTGTATGTTTGTTTGTCAATCAAAGAGTAGTTTAACTCAACATTTATAAGGTTAGTGATCATAAAATATATTATATGGTCATATCCATCCATTTTTTTAGTTAAAATTATAGCTATTGTATGATCTAAAGAAAAAGAGTAAAGATAAAAATCCTTGGTGAAGTCTAGACTTATCAGGACTAGGGCTTGTCAAATGGCCTCTTTAATGTCATTAAAATCCTTATTTTTCTCTTAATTATAAGTGATATTAACCTCTTTCTTTAACATATCATTAGAAGGTTTCACTATTTATTCAAAACCAAAAATAATCTTTCTTACAAAATTTATTTTTCTAAAGAATGACTTTAATTCCTTCTTACTATTAGGGGCTCTATATTAGATATTGCATTTACTCTTTCAAGGTATATAGAGATTCCATATTTAGTGATAACATGTCCTAATATTTTCCCCTTATTAATGCAAAAAATGATTTTATTTGGGTTGAGATAAATCTCATACCTTCTGCATCTTTCAAATACCTACAGTAGGTGCATAATATGATCATCCTTGTTCTTAGAAAAGATAGTCAGATTATCCATGTATATAATAATACACTTACCTACAAGACTTTGGAAAGCATGATACATAGCCCTTTAGAAGGTTACACCTACAATTATCAATCCAAATGGCATCCTTTTTCAGGAAAACATGCCCCACTTGGTAGTAAACATAGTCTTCATCATATCTTCTTGATTTATTGACACCTGGTTATACCCTAAAAAACCATCAAGAGAGCACATCATGGTATAAATATAAATGATTTGTATTACTTGGTCAAGAAAGGGTAGGGGTAATTATCTTTCTTAGATGATCTATTTAGATTTCTAAAATAAATTCATAGTCTAATTTCATTGTTATTCTTTTGGACTAGGACTAAATTAGCAACCCAAGTGGAATGCCTAGTGGTAAATACAATCTTGGCATATAAGAGATTCTTGAACTCTTTATATATTAGTGGTTCTAAGACTAGGTTGATAGGCCTATACTTTTGTCTAATAATTTTATAGTTTTCTTTTAAAGGTATGGTGTTAGTTATGACCTTTAGATCAAAGATATTTAGGTCATCATAAGACCATGCTATGATATATTTATATTTGGTTAGAATTTCTTTGGATATTTTATTTTATATAATTTTACATGTTTTACCAATATTAACCATCTGAATTTTATCTTGGAGCCCAAGATCAATTGTATTATAATCCTTCCACTTATTTTGGGAACCTTGATAGCCTCAACTAGTCTTTCAGAATCAAATAATCTCTCTAAGGCTATCATGCCTTTAGAGATATTATTATCATTCAAATGAATGATCTTATCATAAAGTTTTATTTCAATTTTCTCATCATTAAGGAGATTGGCTTCATCAATAATGTGATCCTCAAACACTCATGAACTAGTTAGGAAGTCTATGATCTGTTGATCATCATTAAATACCTATAAGTGGTTGACATTATCTAGCACTGAAGGACATGGGATTAAACTAATTATTAGGTTTTTTAGTTTGGAACTATGATTGGGCATAAGGTTAGCTATAGCTAAATCAAGTTCATTATCAACCTTGTTTTCTTTACTAAGGATTGACACAATGTTAAAATCATAAAAAACATTCAATTAAGTCCCATACTGTAAATTTATATTTCTTGAGATAGGATAATTTTCATTGATATTTACTCTTGGCCTAATTGACCACTAGTTCAAAATCACCAAAAACTAATAATTCCTTGGCATCATGCTTAATTGTAAATTATAATCTAAGAATTACTGCTTCATACTCAACCAAATTATTGGTGTATGGGAACTAAAGTTTGTAAAGGGCATTACATTCTTTCCCAATGGTATTGATTAACACCACTCCTACTCTAAAACCTGATTTTAATCTAGGACCATCAAAATTATTTTTCCATAATCTAGGCAAAGCATGAGAAGTTTTAGAGTTACATGCCTTTATGGTGTCAAGAGTGTAAACACAAAGATCTATGTTAGCCATGTTGAGCCTCTCATTGATTGCATTATAATCAGTGATTATATTCTTCATTTTATGCTCCCTTTCAATTTTTATTTGTTTAGGGACTCCCTTCCAAGGTAACCACATATGTGAGAAATTTGTTGACATATAACTATTCAAGATTCTAGTCTAGTATTTACTCAATAACATCCCATAAACATCAGGGATTCCCACCACTTGGATATAAATGAATTATTGGATCCTTGGCTCTAAGGTAATCTATATGTGAACATTCAATAATTTGCCAATCACTTTAACCCTTGACTTATCTAATCAAGTTATAAATCTATAATATTTAATAGGAGTCAAACCTAATTATTCACAAATACCTTTAAGCATTATATTTACAGATGTATAAGAATCTAATAAATATTTATGAACACTTTTACCAAATATCTTGATTCTAAGTAGGAAAGGAGGAACATCTACCTTACTTTTGTGTATTGCAACATTATCATGTGCAAACTTTTGATTATAACAATAGATCTCTCTATTTAACAATCTATGGTAAATCATGCAAGGTAATGTTAGCCTTGATCTTCTTCATGTCCTCTACTATGTTATACCCAATCCTATTTTAAGAACTAGATGTATCAACATTGGATTCATAAGTACTCACCTTAGGAGGCTCTAGATGATTGTTTGAGGTAGTATTAGGAGTCTCAAAGTTGTTTGGAAGATTACAAGTGGTCAATGGTTGATTTTTTTCCATGTATCTTAGAGGATAAGTCTTATTCATAATTTTTTGAAAAGCATGAATCTCTTTAGAAATATCCTTGGACTCATTGTCCTCTTCAAAAGGAAACTCAAATGTCTCCATCAAGAAAGTTGAATCAGTAAACCTGGATGACCTTGAGGAACTAGATGTACCTTCATCATAATCCTTATTATGGACAAATTCAAAAGTATCTAATTATTCTTGGAAGGTGTTAAATGCATTAAAATTTTGAACACAATATATTTCCCCATATTTAGAAGTAAAATAAACTCTACAATAGTCTGGTGAAGAAACATCAGTAAGATTTATATCAAGCATACTGTTGTAGTAGATGGCTCATTATTTTCATTGTTGTGGTAGCTATCATTCTAAAATATATTAGTGAGCTCATTAAACCTTTGAAAATATTAATTCTTACTAGAACTCACTCTAATATTGCTTACATTCTTTTGAAATTGAAGGAAGTTAGTGCAGATATTTTGAAGCATCTTGAGGATAGAGTCACTCTCATTCTTTGAGGCCTCAAAATTATGAACTTTGGTATTAGCATTAGCTATAGGCATTAAATATTTTTGATCCTGTGGATGAGACCCATGTGTAGAATTATTTAGGAATCCTAGGTTTTGAGTAGGATGAGCATGTCTCAAAGGTAGTTGGTTCATGACTAGTAGTTGGTTCAGGGCAAGCACAATTTGGTTAGCATAGGGAATAACATTCATAATGGACAAATGTTGATTGGCATTAGGAATGGAGTGTGCCAAATTTTATTGGGGGTTCATCTGGTCATTAATAATCACAACCTAAACATAATCTAAATTTAATGTATTTATGGGCCCAACATCTCTCTTTATGAATACAAAATTCATAAGATCTAAGGCATAATTATCCATTTCCAAGGATAAAGCATCATTAGGTCTATAGGGAACTATGCCCCCACTAAACATTTTCTACAAACTAGTATTGAAATATCTTATGGGTTCATTTTCATCCTTTTTCATTATGGTGAATTTCTAGTAAAAGACACAAGGACTAATGATTTTACCAAACTGGTCAATGAAGACATTGTTAAAATTAACCCAACTAGTAATGCAATTTTTAGGGAGGTTTAGAAACCATTCATATGTATGATATTTAAAATGAAAGGAAATAGTCTACATGTTACATCTTCATGAGTCACATTCAATAATCTTAATGTATCTTTGAAACTCTTAATGTGTTCTTCAACAGTTATAATACCACTAGGACTAAATATTGGCAAATACTTTTTAGGATTACGAAGAAGGTCATCTACCACACTTGTCACATTGATAAAAGAACTACCTAACCAAGCCATACTTTGATAGGGATTGAATATAAGATCAGTCTAAATTGGTGAAGATGTTAAATACTTTGAAAGTCTACGCTTACCTTTTTCTCACCTAGTTCTCCTATGAACTTCTAATGAAAGTAAAGGTTATCTAGTCTTTGAACATGACCTTCTCCTGATTCTTAGTAATTTCAACTTGTGGGATTTGAATCCTATTTGAAATATGATGTGTCAGTCTTATATTTTTATGAAATAATTATTAGTCTTTCACATTAAGTAAATTTTGTAAAGATTTATATAAAAGATGATCAAGGATAGCAATATTTAACTAAGTTATCTAAAAAATGTATCCAAATATGCAAGTATGATTTATCTTTACATGTCTAAGCTCAAATAAACCCAAATTATCAAAGGATCTATCAATCTTTGATCAAAATAGCTATTACTAACCTCACACCTATTGAATTGACAAATCTTAAGCCATCTTTACCATAATTAATGATATACCATCAAATAATGTCAATCTTTGTCTAGAGGAAGCCAAAAGATGATTCAAAGACCATAAATATCAATTATGTTTACATAATTAGATAAAAAATGACATAATTGTGTAAAGGTTAAACCAATCTTTGAACACAATTCATAAAAATGAGCAAATATACTTTAAATCTACAAAGATCTAACCAACCCTCCTTCTAGCACTAGAGAATCTCCACCTGTTGATGCCTTAATGTGTATCACATGTGATCATAGTGTTTAAATACCACTTATCATTTTAGAATTTAAATAATTCAGCACATAAGTTTTAGGTTGTGATAATATTATTATCTATCAATAGAATAGAGGCAAAGTAAGTGGACTATTTCATAAAATTTATAAATTTTAGTGGTTGGGATCCACCATGGCCACCTACCAATATTTTCAAAGAGTGAAGTAATCTAGGATAATATTAGTGAATTATGATCAAATTCTAATCTAAAGACTAATCTAAAATTAATATTTACAATGTAAATTAAGCTAGAGTGATCCAGTTACAAAGGAACAAAAGGAAGGGTATGGAAGAAAAGAGTTGTTGATCTTCATCCCAAACATCATGACATAGTTCAAATATCATCCGAGCATACACTTAACTAATGTGTAACATTAAATAGCATGAGATGAAATCTTATCACACATTAGGTAAACTTATAAGGAATGGGAAAATTTCAAATAAGAACTAAGTTCACTTTTAAATATTTACCTTGCATGAAAACAACATTAGCCCAAATTCAAGAAGAGTAGAGGAAACAAAATGAACCTAAGAACTTTCAATCAACCTAGCATTAACACAAGTTAAAAACTCTAAAATTAAAATATGCACACTAAGAATTCATAAGAATCATTCAAATATGGAAATAGAAACAAGTGAGAGAGAAACCATAATAATAAATGACACAAATGAATATGGACAATCTTTGTAAAATTTCTCACTTGTATTAATTGGTCAAAAGTTTACACAAGTTTTTTGGCTCAAAATCTCTACCCTCTTTACAAATGGTAATACTCCTTTTATATAATGCCAAGGTGGTATAATGATTAGTCATATCTAGTTACAAAAGCATGGATGTCAAGGATAACCATCCTTTCACAAAGTTATAGAATACACTACACCTTTCCCTATGGACTGACCTATAGGCAATGTAATTTACAAGATACACATGCCTTTACAAAAGAATATTCTATTTTAAAATATTATAATTCTTTTTTAGAATAAAATATCTTAAGTTAACTTGCTTGACTTTAGGGCCTGTATGCTGATGAAGTCCTCTATTACCATTGTAGTAACTTAATTTCTCTCTAGTGTTGTTCATCAATCAACTTCAAATTATCAATGGGTTCCATGAAGAGCTTATCCTCCTGATCAACCAGGTCTCCAAAGTCCCTATCATTTCTTCCCAGGGCCTCTTTAATTTTCCTATCTTTAGTAATATTTTCCTCTGCTATTAAGATCATGCTCCATGAACCTATTCTTGTCTATTCCATATTTGCATTAGATTTTTCTCGTCACTTCTTAAATGACCAGGGTGGTTCTATGCTTGAAATCTTCATCTATAATGAGGCCCATGGAGCTAAGAGTAGTTAGTTTGAGGATCATGGTTCCAAGGAAATGTTTTATCTTATCTAGTAGCTCCTTAACATCCTTAAGGATCCCTTACAAATGATTATACCATATGCTCAAACCTTTTATCTTGTCCACAATCAATCCCATGAATGCATTTAGATGAACTAGGTTAATGTTGTTGAATCTGGGGATTTGATCTTCCTTCAAGATTTTAATCAAATATTTTATCTTATATCTTGAATGTTATCATTGAGTGATTAATCCTTTTCCTACTACATCTTTTTGGTTTAATATATTATACATGGACCTTATTAGCTTCAGATAATTAACTGTGTTATAAAAGGATGCTTGAAACATTTTAATCATATCATTAGGAACTGATAAAATAGCCTATCTCTCTAAATTTTATTTCTACTTTTATAGATTCTCTTATTGTTGTTGCATGCCGTTGAGGGTAACCTATAACTAGGTTGATTGTGCTTGGGCCAATTTAAGCACATTTTCCTCAAAAATAGGATTCTCTCTTAGTTTTTGTCCTCCTACTAGCATCAAGCCAATAAATGGTTCCATTTTTTGAAAATTGAACTCTTCTTTTATGATCATGGCTCTTTTCTTAGTCACCCTCTATAGGTTGGTAGTTGTTGGGTCAAATTTGACACCATTTGAGGATTATGTTATTCTTGGGGCTAGTGTTTCCACTTGTGTTTCACTTGGCTCCCTTAGGGCTGATATCCTTCGTTCTTCTTATTTCTATAGAGCCACTATCCATGGCTTTATTTCATCATGGATAGTGATGTTGATTGATTTAGTAATGACCCATGGATGATGTACGGTAGGTACCTTTTGGAACATGCCATATATAAACCATTTACAGATAATTGGACCTTGGATAGGTTTCTCCTCATTGAAAAGGTTAACTTCACTCAAAGTGTGAGTGAAGATCAACTTGGGCCTTTTGATCTTTATTGAAACTAATGTCAGCTTATCCTTCCTCTTTGGGATATTCATTAGAACCAAACCCAAAGCCAATTCCTTCCCCTTTTCCTTCTCTAAATCCTCAGCTTAGGACTAAGGTGCTTCCACCTAAACTTCTTCCTCATCATATTGATATGCACTAGATATTGCCTTTAGGGCTTCCATTACTATTTCTTTAGGATCTAATGCTATTATGTTAATTGGTTCAACTAGTGATCCCAATTCCTCATGTTGGGTTGAAGACAATACTACCTTATAAGGTCTCTTTTCCTCTATCCTTTGTGTAACATGTGCCTCAGTCCTAGACTCTACTCTTGGTGACTATGTTGGAGGAGGTATAGAAGATGGGCTTCCCAATAAATGGTATTGCCTTAGCCCTTACTGCTAGATGTCATCACTTGGATTTTTTTCCCTTAAAAATCTAGCTTTTGAATTGATGTTTTGATTATTTATTATTTCCAAGACCTTGATGAATGAAGAATCCATGGTATACATTAGGTCATAAGGTCTAGGCTAGTGCTCATAGTCATATTTATCCCTTTGACTTTTAGGTGTTTCTTAATCTTTCTAGATGGATCCCACTGTCTCAGCTCATCAACTTATAGACTAAAGGAGGTTTTGTGTTTAGAGACTACCTCAAAATTCTCACATTATTTGAATATGATCCTCCCAATGGTTATTTGGAGGGTATGTAAGGGTCCTTTCCTCTTAGATATTCATAGACCATCTATGCCATAGAATAGTTGATATGTTACTTCTTGTTATGATATTTTATTGGGCACATGAATGGGCAATCTGAGAGGTTGGTAAAAAGATCCTTCTATCCTAATTATATTTCAATCCAAATATATCCAAATGTCTTCAATGGATTAAACATATTTATTGATCAAAGGGATGACCCTTATCATTAGGCTCCCTATGATGGCCTCAACTAAGGCTGGGTAAACATAATCATAGATGAATTGAATATGGTCCCTATATTTGAAATTATACAACTTTGAATAATATTGGGAGATTGTTTATTTTTCATCAGGTGACCATTATTTGAGGGTGGAGATCTTGATAGTGGTCTCCAAGACATCAAAAAGTTAAGACATCATATAGAACTTATTGCTGGTTTTTTTATTGATTGTAGAGAATTGCCTCCTCAATAAAGTGCTAATCATCTCTCCCAAAGGGGAAATGAGTTATTTCTCAACTATGCAATACACAAAATGGGCCCAAAATTTGTCAACATAAGTGGTGGAGGTGTTCCCACACAATATATTCATTAATGTCATAATCATCCTAATCTTGACCTTAAAATGGCTAATTGGAATGTTGCCATTAAAGTCAGAGAATGCTTGGTTTCCTAAATATAGCCAAGGAGTAAGTATGGTATTTAGGTAATTTTGTTTGGACCATTCATTTATTATGGCTACATCCACTTGGGATTTAGGAAATTTATAGTAATTCTCAAAGGCAATAGGAGAAATATATGCTATTTTCCTAAAATTATGCTCATGGACTATTGTGCCTTGATAAATTTTACAATATTTAAAGATAAGAGAAAGAACATCAATTCAATATAGTACCTCTCATTTGGCTACAACAAACTGGAGACCTATCATTTGAATATTGACCATGTCATAATACCTCCTCTTGATCGATGTGTTCTTCTCATCTTCTCTTGTGATGGATGGTAGCCTTTCAATTATCCAAAAATTCTTGGACCAATTATTGTCTCTCATGTTTAAAGCCATGGAATAAAACTTCATGTCATTAAAAATCCTACCCTCTACATCTGAGGTCAAATAGAGTTTTATATCTCCCCTTAAAGTGTCTTTTTGGGCTGCCATAGTCTAAAATAGATCAAATTTCTCACTAATGGATTGTTCTTTGGCTCTAGATTAAATTTCACTTTCTTCAATGGTAATTCATTTTCTAGGCTTGATTTATGATAAATATAGGGTTGAATTAGGGGTTTTATACATGTTAGGGATTTTTTATAGTTTTAATGGTGATGACTATTTACACTCGAGTGATCTTCATGACTTAGATTTTTATATGGATCATCTCTTTATACCTTCACCTTTTTGAGCCCACAAGATCTTTAAATTTATTTCTTTTTGCCTATGTAGCATTTCCATGGCATCTATGTGGCATTTTCATGGCACTTAGATCATAAATGTTCAAAAAATAACCATTTCCCTTTAAAAATTTATTTTCATCTCACACCATCAGATTATTTTAAATGAATCAACACTGTTCATCTATCTCAATCATGAGAGTTGAATGCCATTGGCCTTTATTTATACTTGGCCTTAGGTCATGCCACTTGGTATTCCCATGGGCTTTCTAATATTGATTTAAAATTTTGTATTGATCTCACACCATTAGATCCTATAGGTGTGAATCAATTCATACCATTTTAATGTGTACTAGGCCTCAAGGTTGTGCCACTTGTCAGTCATGTAGGGCTTCTAAGATTTGTATTCTATCAATTTTGCTAGTTAACATGCTCTCACCACATAGTAGTCTCAAATTTCTCAAATATCCATTAAAATGTCCACCCTTATCTCATACCATTCAATCCATCTTGTTGAGTGAATGTTCATCATTAGATCTTGATCTAAGGGGTATACTACCATTAGTTCTTCATTATTCCTTGGCTACAATTCTAACACTTATCACCTTCCCACCATCTTGGGGGAATCATTCAAATTTAGATTGGCTATTATCCATTAGATCAATCTTGCCTAAGTAAATATGTGTCATTAATCCTATGAACATGTAAACTATTTAATTCAAGATTGGGTAAATGCATAGGTCTTAGGATGAAATCTTAAGACTAAGGTATTTTATTTATGTTAATAAACATGAACATGAACCTTAGGACTAATATTTTTTCTAAGTTTAGAGAAAAATAAAAGGGGACCCTGTGAATAATAGAAGGACCTAACATAAGGTTTTAACCTAAGGTTTCATTATATAAATAAATATGATGAAACTTTAGAGTAAGGCCTTAGGTTAAGTTATAACATAGTATAAGGGATGATGCAGTCATAAGATATAAAAGGATCAAGCATAAGATTTTAGACTAGGGTTTGGTCATGTTAAAAAACATGACTTAAATCTTAGGGTAAAATTAGGCTATGTCTATGGCACTTATAATGAAAATAAGAATTTAAATCAAAGGGACCTAGGTCAAAACATTAGAATAGGGTTTTAATCATGGTTTAAAATATATCTAATTAACTTCAGATCAAAGGAAAATAAAATGTCCATTTTAGCATTTAAAGCACCAAACCATAAGTATGTTCATTCCTAGATGAGATTCCATTGATATTACAACACAAGCAACTAGTTCTAGCAACATTAGAAGGGGTAAAACCATGATCATTTGAAACTATGTCCATTAATGCAAGTGAGTTTGGTTCTTGCAAATAATAAGAAATATTGAAGTTAGGGCTCAAGAAACATGTAAAGATTAAACCAATATCTTAGATTGGAGTTTTTATGCAAATGAAGCATTTTAATCTAAAGTCTTGAGATAGGCTTAAAATATATTAAAGTGACTTCGTGAATAATAATAAACATGGTATAATGTTTAAGCCTAGGTCTATGTCTCAATAAAAAAGGGACCCTATGCTTAGTTTTCTATATTGAGCTCGTGTCATTAGATCTTATTTAAATAAACATGCTTTGTTAGATTATGATCTATGGGGTTGAGTGAGAGTAGATCTTATATATATTAAGCCTTGAGATAATCCCACATTGTATTCCTATGGGTTTATATACCCTGCATTATCAATTTTTATTGGGACAATACACTTTTGCCATGTAGTGGCACCTTATTTGGTCTGAGTTCATTTTGAAAATTCAATTTACCTCTCACACTATTAGATTTACTTTATTTGGATGAACACATAACATCAAATATCAATTTGAGGGGTGTGTTACCATTGTCTACTCACCATTCTATCTAATGTGGTTATTACACATGCCTTCACTACATTTACTTTGGGCTCCATTGAAACCTTGACTTGATATAAACCATTCAAATATATCACCTAATCAAATGTGTGTCATTGATCTCAGGGACATGCTCGGGTCTTAATCCCTTTTATCATGGCTTGAATTTTAAACCTAGATTACATGCCTTGGATCTTCTCATCTAAGTAAAAGTGGGTCATTGATCCTATGGATGAACACAGTGTTTAAGTTAGGCTCGAAGATATATAGAAATCAAACTAAGGTTTTAGACCAAGGCATTATTCATATTGATAAATAAGAACTAAAGCTTTAGGCCAAAGTCTTGAGCTAAGTTTAAACATAATAAAAATGACCTAATAAACAATAAAGTTAGACCATGCTAAGATAAAATGGAACAAAGGGATCCAACATGAAATTTTTTAGACTAGGGCTTGGTTGTGTTGAAAAACATGACTAAGACTTGGGATAAAACTTAAATTAAGTCCATGGCATAATTAATTATTCACTCATAAAATATTCCCAACAATTTTGAATTTGGTCTAAAGGAACCTATGATAAGGTATTTTGAGCAAGGGTTTCAAGATGGTTAAAATGCATTCAATTTGGCTTTCAACAAACCAAAGGCTAGGAAAAGACCAAACTGAGATAAAACCATAAAATTATGAAATCTAGACATTGTCTATTCTAGATGAACTCCATTAGGCCTATAACTTGAAATAAGAAGATCTATTGTTATCAAACTTAGACAAGGTTAAATCATAGACATGAATAAATGAGCTAACCAAATCATGGTGAGGATGATATTCAAACCCAAATAATATAAAACATGCTAGTGACACTCTGATCAAGTGAATTTTCAATTTTAAGTTATGAATTTTCACAATTTGACACAAGGGTCCCCATTTTTCAAAAATGGTGGGATGTTAACCTCGACACCCAAATTGGAACTTATCTTATGCCAATGACCTTGACTGTGTCATACCCTCTCAGGGAAAGGAGAAGGTGGCCAAGCCTTATGCTTTACCCTCATGGAAATCAATCAATGAGGTCATAAGAAGAAATAAGAATTGCTAGCTAAGGTAGTCCAGGAACTAGTTCAAGAAAAGGAGGTGTTATCTTAACCCAATGAGATTTCCATATAAGTGTTCCATGACTATATCTCTATTCCCCAAGAGCCACTTAAAATAGCCTTCAAGGTCCCTAGTTGGAAGGATACTCTCCTAAACTAAAAGCAAGGTGAACTTTTTCACCCTCCCACCATCTACCTCATGGAGGAAGAGCCTATCCTATAGAGCATAGAGGAGGATCTTGTAGTTAAATTTAAACCTAAAGAAGACATCAAAAGTGTCTTTAATGGAGAGACCATGATAGGGAGTCCACTTCATTTGAGAGAGGACAAGTTAATTTTTGATCAAACTTCTTCACATGGTTTTGATGAATTAGAGCTTGAAGGTAGTACTAATGCTTTCATATTTGAAGAAATGGGTATTCTCGATGTAGTTGAGAGAAAGGAGGTTTATGATTAATCCTAATAGATTCCTTTTTGTATGGTTTAATATGAAGATGACCAAGGTGTAGAGATTAACTTATTCAATCAATCAACTGACCATGTTGGAGATGTCATGAGTGAGCAAGAAAAAGAAAATGAGGATGACGAAGAAGTATGGTAATATTTGTACCATGATTTCATGGACAAGGTAGAGGATATAAACCAATCTATGATTCATATAGAGCATGAAGAAGAACTTGCCAATCAAGTTAAAGAGTCTGACCAGTCTCAAGATGATTTATCTATTAAGGGAAGTTTTAATGTCTTCAAAAATGAAAAAGAATGGTCAAATCTAGAGCCACAAAAACATGAGATTTTGGGCCTTAGGTGGATTGATGAGCTACCATGTGGCTCCATTCAGAGAAATCAAAGTAAATATGGTGTTGAAATTGGCATCATCTCATATAACCAAGAGGAAACTACCTTTTGTGATAGCTTAATTTTTTTTCACCTAAGCCTAGATAGTCAAACTTCATGTTCAAAGGAGCCATCACATGTTGTTCTTAATTTAGAGCACAAAATTGAGCCATCAGATGAGGAGGTTTTAGGTAGGGTAAATTTTAGTGGTGAATATTCATTGATTCATAAATATTCCAATTTTTAGTTTTTGGTTTTGGTAAATTTTTAAGGTTGGTAGATGGGACTAGATTGCCAATATTTTAGGGATATATATTATTTTTGGGGTCAGCTCGTCAATATTTTATAGAATTATCTACAGAAAAAATTTAATTAACCACACACACATATACCCCTCGATCCTTATATTAAACAATAAAACACCTATGAATCCCAATTAACTAAATGGTAATGACAAATAACACTACCAAATGACACTATCTAATGATAGTGACGAATGATAGTAATGAATAATGGTGATGAATGATGCTACCAAATGAAAAATTAATTATAATGTTGAATGGATTGTAAAAACCTTCACCAAGGTTAAAGCTTAAGGGCATGGAAATTAAAAAAGTCAAGGATTATATTCCCAAGTCCTACTAGGACTAGGTGGAAAATAATAAGGAAACCAAAATTTGAAACATTGAAAGACAAACATTAATTTTAAATCACCTATTGAATGATATGAAAGTGACATTCAATGTAATGTACAAATAAAACCTAACAAGTACATATTTAAATCATAAATTGGTGAAGTTATCTCTGGAAACCATGTCATGGATCCATTGGATAACTTCATAATGCATATAAAATCATATGAACTAGCCAAAAAATAGTCCACAATAAAAATTATGAAACCCTTGGTGACATAAAGATTGAACTATTACATGGAATTTAGGATTAGAATTAGTCTAATCCTAAATTTCATGTAACATTTCAATATTTATGTCAGTAAGGGTTTTATATTTTTTATTGACTAATCATTATTCAAATACAACATTCTCAACCATTTTTTTCATGATCACATATGTTCTAAATGGATTCTAGAGTGTTGAGGGCATAATTTATCAGACCACCTAGAAGTGATCAAGTAACCTAGTAATAGACTAGCTACACTTATGACCCTTTTAGTCTAGACACAAGTACACAACAAAAACATGCAGCACTAGTGTTAGCATAACCATTTGACTAGGTCATTTGACAAAGCCATTTAGTCCAGCCATTTAATAGATCCATTTAGTATATCTGAATAGTTACATCATTGGCAAAATTGAGTAGCTCTTCCATTGACAAAATTGAGTGGCTTGGTTATGGGCATAGTCAAATGGCTCGATCATGGGTGGATCCAAATGGCTTGGCTATAGGTAGAGTCAAATGGATCAGCCCTAAGTAGATCCTAATGTCTGAGGTATGGTAAGATGATAGAGCTGAATGGATTGGCTGATGATAGAGCCAAATGGCTCAGCTACCCCTAGAGTTGAACTAAAATTTAGGCTCTTTGATCAAAGCCTACTATGTGGTGAAAAGGCTTGATAATACCATTACATAAAAATAAACTAAAAAAAATTACCTCATGGATTGAACTTATTAACATAAAAATATGGTTGGGAAAATCGGGAGACATTATGGACCTGTCAATTCACCAACACTACAAATCAGATTCACCTAAATGAATCTAAAGGGGTTTAGGATATGGGCTCTTAAAATTTACCCTAGTTACAAGAGCCCCCATAGTCCAATTTAGGGAAATATTTAAAGAAATGGACCAATATGTCTACATTAGAGTCATGTTTTTTCCATTTCATTCATTAGATAGCATGTCAAAGGAGTCAACAATCAATCATTCCAACTCACCTAACATGAGCTCCCCAAAGCAAGGTATTCTCCATCCTAGTTTATCATAGGTGAATGATGCTATGAGTTTCCCCTTTGACCCAAGTGCAAAGTAATTATTAATTGTAACCTTGTACATATTAGAATAGTTTTCATGCTTTGCTCTAAGTGCCTTTATGCACATTTTGCTGAGTAGGTTAGCTAGTTCTTCTTTCCTCCAAGTGTCTACATGCATTTGCCTTTGTGTTTTTGTCCCTTTTGGTCCATGTTTGTTTCAAGAGGAGTTATCCAATGATTGGTAGTTAGTTTTATCTCCAGGTCAATATGTTGAACCAGAGAGGAGACTCCATGCCCAATGGAATAGTCAAGACAAATGGTCTAGGTTCTATTTCATAGTATTCATGAAACCCATATGAGTCACCAAAGATGTTGGCCAAATTTGGCCCACATATAAAGTTTTCATATGGTTAACATAGTGAATCAAGTTCTAGATGGAATGAGTCAACCAAAGGCTTAAAAACTAGTCTAGAGTTACAAAGGAAGAAAATTGAATAGGTTCTCATGGTGATCATGACCTTTATGGACATAAATTATGTTTCACAAGGCTCAAAAACTCATTTTGAGCCTTGAAATGACTTGAGTAAGCTTTGATGAACCACACCATCACCAAGATGTCATGCAAAATATAAATGGACTAGTTTACTTGGGCATATTGCAAACTCACATTAGAAATCCTCATGAGCCAAAATAATGAAATTCCATAAAGTCCTTCATTTTGAGTTAATATCTCTCAAATTTCATGCCTTGATGATTTATTTATCTCAATTTATAAGCATTCAAAGTTGAACCTACAAAATGGAATATTCGTGTAGACATAAAAAAAATCTCAACATTTATCTATTAGAGTCCAAAATATTGACTGTCATGCATATGTTAATGATGGTCATGTGAATGTAAAATGATGGGCACGTAGATGTCAAATTTATGTCATGTAAATTAACCATTGGGGTTAAAAAATCCTAATGATGGTCACATAAACGTAAAATATGTTCACAGAGATGTCAAATATGGGCAGACAAACATCAAATTTAGGCTTCTTGAGTTATCCATTTGAGTTCAAATCATGGGTCTCAGGTAGATCAAAGTTTCATGTTAATTCATACATCTTGATCCAATGGTGAGATCTCAAATCAATGTGTCAAAGGATATTCAATGGTAGGAAATCAATAGACTACGTTTATTCATATAGTTTGATCCTATGATGCATAGGAGGTCAAAAGGGCAATATTTGATATCAAGGGCCTATGGGACCAATAGGAACAAAGACAGGTTGGATCAATTTGATTGACCCAAACAATATTTCATGGCCAAAGTTGAATGAAGAACTAGTTTTTAATTGATACAAATGAGGTCTTAAAATATCATCTCATCACCATTAAAGGTTTTTCAAATGCCATTAAAGGTCCATAGTGATGTAGTCAAGGTAATCAATGATAAAAGGGAACCATTGAAGTTAAAAATAGATATTTGGTTTAAAGATTTGTGGCATACAAGATTCATTATGTGACTATGTTCACCATTATTTAAAGGAGACTTGTATATGGTGAGTCCTCAATTTATATAGATGTTGAAAGGAAAAAATGGGTCTTTTAGACCTACTGGAAGAATATATGTAGTTTATAGGTCTATATTGATATCATTATCTATAAGAAAAATAATAAAGGAGATTGGTTTTCCATCTATAGAAAAGATCTAGGTCTAAATTTGATTGAGGGTAGATGTCTATGATTATTGAAAAGGGTCCTCATCCTTCAACATGGCCTTATTTTGGATAAATAGCCACCTAAAATACACAAATACTAGATTCTATCAGACCCATGAGCATGGAATTTTTTTATTCAAATGGGAAATTGTGTGAAGTATCAAAGAAGAGGATATAGTGATTGGGACATGAAGCTAAGAGCATTCAATGTGTCCTTGGAGCCTATGGGGACTTTTTCACTTAGTAAGCCATGAACAGTGTCCCAATTGATTAAAAAGGTGGAAGTTCAGGCTTAATTAATGATTCAAGATGGTGTGTTCCCTCTTTTATGTGCTCTCAAATTTTTTCCCTCTCTCTCTCTCCCTTTTCTTATATCTTAGTCTCATTCCCATTATGGGGGTTCTCAGGTCTTAGAAAATTTCATTCTTTTCTAGGATAAGGATACTCATTGAGACTCTTATAAAATAGTGCTCATTTGATAAGTCTAGACAATATAATAATATTGTAAAAAATACCTCTTGAAGTATAAGATTGAATCATTGCCTATCTCTTTCCTTTGATTAGTTCTTAATATGCTTGTGCATGATGAATTCATGAAGTACAATATTCCTAGTTCATTGTCCTTCTACTTGCCTCATTTAAGGTGTTTTCAAGCTATTGCAAGTCTATATTAGTGTTTTATCTAAACCTCTTCCATGAAATACTTATGCAATCAATGATATGATGAGGTTGTGTGAGCTATAGTTATCTTATGTTGATTTAGTGTGGGTTAAAGCTTATGTGAGTGTCCATTTAAGTTTGGTGAATCAACTTGGTTAACTTTATTAGGAACTCTTAAACCCTTTCTAACCCTTTTCTCAATGATTTGAATTAGTTTAAGTGAGAATCAAGGGGAAGCCAGCCTTTTCTAGAGGTTTAACCCCATTATAGGTGACCCACAACCTGGGGTTGTTCCCATTGTGTATCTTAATTGGAGGGATCCTAAAGAAAACTCTCCAAGGGTGAAAATTGAGCCTACAACAATAGGACTATAATTTTTTATTTTCTATAAATTTTATACATTAACTAGGAAGTGCTTATATTATTTCAATTAGGTTCTTTGATTCCTTTCACTTTATCTATAGTTTATAAGGGTATATGTGTAATTAAATATAGGCCTATTTACATTTCATTCATTAAAAGAGATTTAGAATTAATCATTTGTATTTTCTCCTAAAACTCTCTCCCCCTATGTGACCAAAGCCTAAGACATCATGAAACTTAGAATACAATGGTGAAACTATAGCGAAGCACATTATAGTCTTGAAAGTATTTGTATTACCATTTAATCATGAGACTTTATTTTTGGCTTGCCCTCCCTCTCTTTTAATGTTTATTTATGAATAAATGATATTACCCTTCCTTTAGAAATGGTGAAGTGAAGTAGAGCTTTGAAATTTTGTGTCATACTTGGTCTAGCTAGGAGTGTATAAGTTTTGTAAGTCAGCAAGAAAATCAGTATTAGACCTCCGGTGGTAGTGTTTCAACTCTTGGAGATATATACCATGAAATATATCTAATGGAGCCCCATACTGACAACTTGTTCCCTATATTAAATTATAAGCAATCATAAAATGAGAGGATGCAAGTCCCCCAAATGTTTCTCAAACTCACTCAATGTATCTATTCTCATAAGTGAAACTGAGACTGAGATCTTGGACCAAAAAACACTTTGGTTCTTAAGTGTGGGATACATAGTGTAACTCTTATAGTGGTTTCAAACCTATATTTATGTTTTATTATGAGTTTATGGAAATATATTTCAAGAAGGAAGAAGATAATTTTTCCTAAATTATTCCAATTAAATTAGAGAAGCAAAATAACAGATAGGTATTGCATTTAGTTGTGAAGTAACACAAGAAATTTCAAAATTTCCCTACACACAAATAATAGTAAATTTTTTTGGCACCATTATTTTTTTATTTAACTTTATCACTTCATATTTTACACATAGGTAACTAAAATCTTACATGAAATAGATCCATCTTCATGAATCTAATTATCAAGGTGAAATTATTACATCAAACTTTACTTTAAATTTTAATAATCAATTCAAAATTATCATTTTACATGTGTTTTTACCCACTAAGATAAATTTACAATTATTGTTTTACATTGATAACTAGTAGATCTTGTGTAATAATTTAACCTTATTGTTAATTGTAATTTTCTTAAAACATAAAAAAGGTAAAGCACACATATGTGACTATAATAATTGTTTTTATTCAAGAAATATAACTATGGGATTTGAATCTAAAACCACATAAGAGTTAAATTTCTAATGTAGGAACCTAAATTTTTTATAATACCCTTTTCTATATTGCATTTTCCATATTTTATAACACTTGGTCAATGTGCACACTTTTGGATATTTTTTGTACCTCTTCTCCTTGTGTTGGGTCAAGTATCATCAACCCCTAACATATATCTTCCCAATATATTGATTTTTTATTCAATTTTATCCAAATATAACCTATCCAATTTATATATATTTTTAGAACATACATATCATCTATTAAATTTCCATCATATGATTTTAGACGCTCTCAAAATGTCTAAAATATAGTTTTAGTGTATTTTATTATGGTCTAATTGGTCTGTTGATGTCATATAAAATAACATTTAATGATAAAATTATGCACTTATAACCATACTATTACACACATTATCTCATTCCCAATTCCATGGCTCTAAACTATTATTCATCTATCTCTATGCAGATGGTCCCTACCTTAACAAAATATAGTTAGATGATTCTTCTTAATATTTACTGTAGATAGCCTAAGATCATCCTTTGACTAATTCAAACATTTAATTTAGCTACATCTACTTCCCAGATAAGGCTTATCTTTTAGGACTATCCCACCTGATGATAGTGTTTAAATTTATTGACTGTATTTTCCCAACAAATAATGACTAATTTATAGAATTTAAAATAACTTAATGGGCCATATTACACATTCCACAAACCCCATTCAATTAATTTATAAAAATATAACTGTAAATCCAAATTTAAAACCATTTTTCATGCAAGAGGTTTATACATGGAAAGGCACTAGAACATCTAACTACACATAAAGATTAAAGGACCTCAAAGGTAAGTTTTCACAGACCTCAAAGGTCATAAGTCACAATTGAAGTAAATTAATTACACTAGGAATACACAAACATTTAGTATTATAACAATATTTCACACACACCATAATATCATAGGATAACTACATGGATTTTGATCCCTCTTTAGATTATTTTTATACAAACAACACTCAACACATGGGGTGTTGAGGTTAAGAAAAAATTAAAATGTTAATCCCTTTTTAAATTTTATTCCATTTATTCATCATTTTATACCAATTTAGGATTTGAAGTGAATAATGTCATACATAGTGGCTTCCACATTATATCATGCATGATAAAACATATACACATGACCAACATACTATAACACACATGTCTAGATTTTCACATAGGAAAAACTCTCTACTAGATATTGGTGCTTACTATAGACTAAAATATAGGTAAGTCCTATTTTATTTGTGTAACCTCATCTAGAGATCAAATGAATTCATGTTCTTGATTCATTATTAGTCAACACAAGCATATAGTCATATTTATAGTCTTTATCTTAGTCCTACATTATTAGATTTCTAATTGAGTAATTTATCAATATTGTTTCCCATTTTGGTATATGTATATGTTTATCAAGTTATAAACACATTTTTTTAGTTTAGTGTATATTTTATAAAATATGATTTTACTTAGAATTTTTTCATAATTAAGATCTAAGAATTTTCTTTATTTCCCAAATTTTGATCAAATATATTGGTGAACCCATCCATTGTTATATCTTGATTTCTCGCTAAGCTGATTTACCTAAATATCGATGTATTGTTATGGTTATTACAATGATTTGTTAATTTTTAACTAAATTATAAGTCATATGCTAATATGGGAAAGTTTTATGTTACTTGGATTTCATGATTTCATTATTATGAATTGGCTAATTATGAATTTTGGACATAATGATTATGTTACATTTATTGTTACAACATTGTTTTATGATATATATCATAATGTATTAGGATAACTAACTTCTTGTTGTGAGTTATATGTAGGAGAGTTCATCCCTAAGATCATGATTAAGGGAGAGAATCATCACAAAGGGTACATAGATGGATATAGTGAATGATGATAGAGAAACTATTAAAAAAATATGCACACACCACATTAGAATTTATACGTTATATGTATGGTGTGTTTGTATTTTTAGAGTTAGTATGATTTTAAATTTAATTTTAGTTAAAGATTAGATTTTGCATGATAGTGAATGTTAGTTTAATTTTAGTAATTATAAATGGAATAAATCTTGTGTATGATTGAATTGTGTATATTTTACATAGATTAGTATATAATGTTATAATATAACCATATTATGTTACTATATTCATATTATTTATGATTAAGGGAATACAAATCTATGTGGATGATATCAAGTTACTATTGTAAATAGACTATCATAAATATCTTTACAATGTTTTGGAACATTAATTATTATCATTGATATTTAGGAATATTAATATATGCCTGAAGGTAATAAGACAACAAAAGACTTATATAGTTTATATAAAATAGTAATAAAGTGATAATTGTATTTATAAAATACTATTATGGATAAGATACTAATTATCCAATTTATATTCTTGGATAAAAACATATCATCACTTTATTTCTACTTACAATATTATTTTAAAATCAGGGTATTGTTTCTCTTTTAAGGATTTTGTAAAGATTTTATTATAACCTACGACTATCATAAGATCTATACCTAATCTTTATAACATAAATATATTATGTTGAAGTAATAGTAATACTTATCATTTATAATAATTTTTAAAGTATATTTATGAGTCAAGTACTCTAACATGTAAGTAGGTTGACATGCACAGATTTTAAATGAATATAACAATAATTAGATAATTGAGATAGTTGGAGTAAAGTGAAACTAGAGATTTTTTAAGTGATGTTAGTGTAAATTAACTAGTATTAGTCCATTTTTGGAATGGAAAAACATGGATTTGGATGTATTATGAACTATAGTAAATAGGGGCATGAAAATATTGAATGGTAAGAAGACACATACAAAAGAGGAAAGAGGTGAAAGATAACACATAATAAAGAAAGAATTGGGATGAGACAGGTTCATTCTATATCAATTTGGAAGTAACTTGAGAGGTTGGTGAAGTATTACTTTCATTTTATTATCAGAATTATGTTTATGTTTGTATTTTTAGTGTTTTTAAACATGTATTAATCTTACATAATAAAATACAGGCTTAGTCCTATGGATGGCTCTACCATCCATAAAACTAAGCCACATAACCCCTAAAAAACCTAAGACTGAAAATAATTTGAGTTGGTGTTAATAAATTAGGGTAATAATTAAATTTAGAAGTTGGAAATTAAATGCCCTAGATTAATATTGAACCATGGGTGTTTAAATGTAACATGAGTTTCAGAACTTCAAATGTATGTATGTGTGTGTATCGAACATTAAAAATAGATGTATAAATATATATTTATATATTCATGTAAGAGGAATAAATTTGATGGGTATATAACTATATATTAAAATATATGTATATATAATTATTGAAAAATAACCTACAATCCATAAGTTTTAATATAGACATAATTAAGTGAAAAGGGATATCGAATGGGACAAGGAGAATTCAGGTTTTCTGTTGATTCCTTTGGTATATAATTTATATATGGAATATCATTTGATTATTTGTATATACATGAGATATGTGTGTGTGTTTTAAGTCATTTATAATGGTTATTATACAACTATACCATGTCGAATGTGTGTTTTAGATATTAGAGAATAGATTATACACATTTTCATAACTATGTTGACTGTGTTTTATAGTTATCCTTAAACAACAAATATATTTAGATAAATAATGTGTAATGAATACACACACACACACACACACACACACACACACACACACACACACACACACACACACACACACAAACTATATGTATTAATTGAATCTTGTAATTTGGAATGTATTACTTTAGATACTATGTATATATAAATACATGAAACCATGTTTATAAACTACAACGAGTTAATGTTATAGACCATGTTTGAAATAGGGTATATACATATATACCTATGACCTCATGTATTTTTAAAATGAGATTGACATACACATATATAGTTAGTATATATAACAAATAATTGAGTTTTATAAATATACATCATTAGCCATATGTATGAAACACTATGATCTTTTACCTTAACAGACTGTGAATTTGTTTAACTGTGAGCAAAAACAAAGTTATGTGGATTGTGTGGACATAATTAAATATTTACTATTTTTAGTTTCTAAAAATAATAAACAACTAAATCTAAATGAGCCAAAATGGATTGATAATCTATAATATTTGAGATTAAATTAGAAACATATAAAATTATATTAAGGCATGTAGATTTTATACTAAATATAGTTTGATCTTTATTACATGGTAGCATAACATAAATTGAGGGAAAAATTATTAGTTGAAGAAACATTAGAGTCAAAAGAATAAAGAAAAACATTGTTTTGGATTAAAACAATATTTATGTTTAATAATATATATAATTGGATATATATTATACTAATACATAAATATATGAAATATACCTATAAAAGAACTTAAGTTCTCATTTATGTATATAGCCTATATTTATATAATGGGTAGCTTGCCTTTAACTATAGAATGTGACTAATCAAATAAGTCATAAAAACCCAAGGATAGGGAAATATAATTATACGAATGAAGCCTAAGTCCATAAATGAAAAATAAGTGTTTTGTTTATGAGTTAATTAATATTTAAATTAATTATGACTACTAGTTTGTAATGAGTAATCTGAATAATATACTAAGATATTGATAAATTTAAACATTTGAATATACTCTAAGATTTTGGGAATGTACTCAAAATTTATATTTTAACCATTTTGGAAATAAACTTATTTGTTATGAAAATTATTATTGTATTGAATTATTTTGTAGAGGTTTATACATACATTTGATAGACTTAGTGTATGTATTGTGATTATTTTAGTAATTAGCATGTGTTTGTACTTGTTAGTATAAATAATTGCATAAACTTGTTGGTTATATTAATGTTAACCAAATCTCACATTGACAATACTAACTCAAAAGTGAGATGGAATTTGTTGGCTTAGTTATCATCACTAATGCTAGATGAAGGTAATTTGTTCAAATGGTGTGTATAAATTTGACTGATCCTAGAGATCAATAACCATTAAAAAAATTTCACCAAAGTCATGTTTACATATACATTGTCATTTCATATGTATGATTTACATGTTTGTGTCATATCATGTTAGAATTCATTTTATTTATGGTACACATCATGCGGTAGAAATATTACAACACATGGATACTAGCATGTCTCTCTAGATTCCTGCACCATCACTATCTACCCATTTATGAAAGGAGGGCCATTCCATAGTTGTGAGATTATGTAGGGGATAAATGGTCTATGGTTGGTGTGGAAAAGTGTTTATATGATGTCCTCCCTCCCCACTATAGTACTTATTGGAGACTACACTTGAGATTATCAGAGATATTGGAGTTAGATTGACTCATTCTTAGTGGAGCATTATATCTATTATTATATATATGTTAAGTCTTATTTCTTATTGGAAATTTTATTTATTAATTATTTTTCATTGACAATAGTGGATATATTATTATACTAGTCATGGTTGGATTTTAATGTAATTCCTTTCTTTATGCAGTTATGTTATGTTATATATGATGCTAGTAATCAGTAAATATTAATGCTACATGTTTACTTATGTTTAACATATTTAGTTAGTATGATAAGGTCAAGAATTAGGTTCTCATGATTTAATCTAGTTAAATAATAACTGTCAAGTAAAATTTTTAAAAAAAATACTACATTATTTTAGTAAATCCATGCAGGAATATTACATTGTGGTATCAAAGTTGTGGTTCAAACTCTAGGACTTCATGAGTTATCTAAATTTTTTGTCTTCTTATATTATCATAAATATGAATGGTATAAGTAAGATAATTTGAATAGGGTCCTTTAAATTTCAATGATAATAATACTTTATTTGATCCTAACCAATTTGTAGTTGAACAAGCATTAAAGTTAGATCAAATTCTTGCAACCATGAATGAGACTAAGGATAGAATTGTAGCCATAAAATAGTAAATTAATGAAAATGAGGAAGAATCCCATCAATTTGAGCCTAAATATTATCTTGATGATCAATAAATACCTCAAGAGTAGATACATGAGGAAGTGCCTCATGATACAAGAGCATGTGTAGTTTCAAAATTGACTAGAGATATGAAAAAGTGAATCCACCTAAGTTTGATATAACTATTATGGGAGACATAGTTGAAGCATGGTCGACTAAAATGGAGAAGTATTTCAAGATTTTAAACTATTCTAAGGTCACCAAAGTCATTTGGGGAGCCTATCAATTGGATGGAAAAGCAACTATGTGGTGGGCCAATAAATAGTTGTAAATGAATTTGAACTGAACCACCACTACTTGGGAGTAGTTTGTGACATTATTCAGATCACAGTGTCTTCCATAGTTATATTTTGACCAAAATCTTATATATTTTCAAAATCTAAAGTAGGTATACTTTTTATTTAATGAGTATTAGGAATAGTGCACCAAACTTTTGAAATATGTACCTCAGTATCAAGCAAATGAGAGGTTTATGATTAGGAAGTTCATTATGGTATTAAAACCCTAGATTGGTGGAGAGATGGAAATTCATAGAAGATATACCATGGACCAAGTCTTTGAGAAAGGATTAAAATAGGAATAAAATTTGAAATCTCTTGCTTAGGTCAGGGACAAGTTTAAGAAAAAAATTAGAAGTTCTAAGCTAACTTTTAAGAAGAAGAATTGGAAGCAGAGGAGTGGAGATTTCAAGAGTCAATTCAAGAGCCAAAATAATAGATTTAATAATGGTGTAGGTAGCAAGAAACTAGGTAATGGTTCTAAAGGAGGTTTTAAGGGAAACTAAAAATCTAATAACAAGGGACCACCTAGAGGTTGCTTCTTATGTGGAGGTGTCCATTTTATGCATGAATGTACCCAAGATAAGTGAAGGAACAAATTTTCTACCCCTCATCAAGGAACTATTGAATAATTTTAACAAAAGTCAAATTAGTTCAACCCCCTATAGTTGAAAACTTGATATAGGGGTTTACTAGGGTATTACAATGTGTATCAAGGTCTTATAGGGTCAACATTATGATTTAGCTTTGTCATATTTTTCTTAGACAGTCTTATGTTATTTGAAGGCCACTTTTGGGGTCTTTTATGAACTTGAAAAATTTACCATAGAAGACAAGTGTTTTAAAATGTTACTAAACATATATGTGTCATTTATATGTCATAATAAGTATTTTAAGATGATAAATTGCGAGGTTCAACATATAAGAAGAAGTTTAACTATAAAAAATGAGAGCTTGGGTAGTTGTACAAATTGTAGGATAGTCTTGACATGTGTGGTAGAATTTAGAGTTACCATTTAGGTCCCCTCAACTAATTTCCATGCTTTATTAGCTTTGAATAGATAAAAAATATCATAAAACCATTCTATCTCTCCATCTCTCTCATTTACATACAAAAATGGTCAACCAATTTTAGTCTAGTATGGATAGCAAGATGTGAGTTGGATCAAATGCCTTTAGGGTCTGATATAACTATTTATCTACTTAAATAAATGGTAGGAATTCTAGGATTGGTTACTTTTTCTCTATGAACCATTTCTTAGAAATTTTGTTTTCATTTTTTGCCTGCACATCCCATGGCCTATAGTTTTCTCCTCTATTTGGATTGGTCCATATAAACCAAATGTTTCATGTGTTCTATAAGGTCTTGTTCAATATTGTCAAAATTTTCTCATCCTAGTTACACATGTGGAATTCAAAAAATTGTCTTGAACTATCTCAATGTGTTAGGAGGACTCCATTGAGATCTATAGATAATTATTTTCATCAGTTATAGAGGTTTCTTCTTCCTATGTTGGTTTTTAGATCTAAGGTGATGTTGTTTCTCACTTCTAAAATAATGATGATCAGTGTTACTTATGAAATAATGATCTAAGGAATGTTATACATTAATTTCAAGGTTTAACATACACACATAATCAACTTTCATATAACTGTCACCTATAGTCAAGTCAATTTGAGCACCAAGCAATCATATTCATAACACAAGGAGGTCCTAAAGATGGTGAGAAGGATTATGATATGGAAGAAATTAGTTTAATCCTTTTAAAAGGTTATATACTTTTTTAGAGAAATAATCTAATAAATATTATCTTAAATCATGCAATGACACCTACAAGTTTTCAATAATGGTCTGACTATGACTCCAACATAGGTCTAAGTGGAGTTAAATGAAGGAATTTGAACTTGTTTGAGCCCTTAATTGAGGTATAAGAGCATTAAGAGTGTCATATTGATAGTGGTGAAGTCAAAAGATGACAAACAAGCTTGAAATCATATGCATAGGCCAAAAATTTTGCTTTTGAGACATGTGACCTTAATATATCTGAAATAGAGGTCTTGTCTCACAAAGGATCTTCTCACATTGGAGTATCTTGAGGAATGGGTTGGCCTAGTTATTTCAATAATATAACCTATGCCTATGGTCCATGACATGAAAAATAAAATTGTTTATTATCTAAGGGAGAGTGGTGTTTAGGTGGCTTCCAACTTAGATAAGTTTTAACCTGAAACACCCAATAAACACTGCTTTAGAATGACTAAAAATAATAAACTTGTAATGATGAGTAAGACTATGTTATCAATGCAATGAAGTGAATATATTTGGTTTATAATTGTTTTAATAACCTCAATAAGGGTCAAATATCGTTAAATATATTTTCAATAAGAAATCATCACCTTCAGGTCTTGTGGACTCTAAATTGTCATCTATAGTTAGTTTGTGGACCACAATAGGTTAATAGTGAGACATAATGAGAAAAACCTACAAACATGGTTATTTAATTAGGTTTAAAATAACCTAAGTAATAAAGGATAAATTAAATATTGAGGTATAATGATGTGACTCAGGTCACCACCTATAAGAAACCTCTAAACTCAATTGAAACGAACACCTATAGTTTATTACAATATTTGGATGAATAAAAGCTAGTGAGAAAAGATGGTTTAAACGTGGGTACAGATGTAGGATAAGATGAATATATGTTTTATACTCTCATAATGATGATATAAATTCCTTATGATGTTTAAGACAAAATAATGGCTGAAATAAGACCTCAACCTACACATGTGCTCAACCTTGCATACAAACCCTTGCGCATAGTCATCAACTCTATGAGTCTATCTTTAAGTTTATGTTGTTGATAAATCTAGAGGAGTAGTATAGTATTGAAAATTTGTATAGATCACCTATATGACCCATTATATCCTTACATAGTTTCATTTTTCTTGAGAAAATAAGGGAAATGACCTTTATTTTATCTTAAATAGAGGGCACTCCCAAACAATCTAGACTTTAGGTTTGGAAGATAGATAATGAGAAAGTGTATACGTAAGTCTTGGAGCATTGAAGAAAAGTGTGAATATTTTTAATGAAGGGGATAAAATGTGGAAAAGGCCTCACAGTCTTAAGAAACCACTCAGAGGTGGTTATGGATAACTAGAGCATAGTCATACTTATTACGCCTAAGTCCTAATGAGGCTCCATTTATTTTTTAAGAGCAAAATAACTTTAAAAATTATATTATAAAATTTAGGGTAAGGTACAATATTACTTGTAACCTCTAGTTTGCAAAGGAGCTACACAAGTTGATCAAATTTGGCCTATTTCACCTCAGACCTACCTAAAATTCACTCTCAAAATCAAGATACCAACTTCAAAAAATCACATATATAAGGATTAATTACATGGTGACATAAGGATTTGAATAAATCTTATGAAGGCCCTAAGATTAAAATTTTTGGAATGTGTTGGAAGGTTAGACGTCAGGATTTTATGAATAGTCCTTAAGAGTCCAAACCCTCTAAAACCCTCCTAAACCCTTTATTTTGACCTAATGGATAATAAAATTATGGATATAAACTTAGATGTAAAAATATGGACTATAAAATATTTTTAACTTGTATAATACTCTACCATGATCCTTCTTACCTAATTGGTTTGTACCCTACTTGTACAGATAGGGTACAAAATAGGGGTTTTTAGTATGTTTTGATTGTTTTATAGGCACAAAAGAATATGAACAAGTGAGAGATGTTTGAGGGGGTTAATTGAGACCTAATATAACTATTAATATCAATTTATCACCTCAAAAAAATTTATAAACATCTCTACTAAGTCATTCATCTCAAGCAATCTTTGACAGAGATTGAAGATAGAGTGACTACCTAGTGAAAGGATGAGAAGCTAGATTTTGGACCTTTTTAAGGTCTAAATCATGAAATGGGTGGAAAAATGAATTTATATAGGTTTCCTAACACCTATTTCATGGATTTTGTTGAGAAAATGAAGGCCACTTGGGTGATAAGTGTGAGGAATGAGGTCAAGAGTGATAATGAATGATGACAGATGGTGAGTACAAGTTTTCAAAAAATGGATATGAGTTAGGGACATACCTAATCACTATTATGGCACATTTTTATCCCCCATGATATTTTTCACATGTTTAAACGATCCTTATTATAGTTTAAAATGCTCAAAAGATGCCTAATCATGAAGGTAGTTTTCAAGAAGACATTTGAGGACCCTATACCAATTTGATGATATTTTCATACTTTAGAGACACAGTTGTCCAATAAGACCTTTCATTGTATATTTCACACTATATTAACATATATAATAACTAATTATTATATCTTGACACTTGTTTTGGTGACCCTTGAGCTCCACCTTTTTCTCTTTCTCCTCACACATTTTATAAATGTAAGCCATTTTAGCTCTTATATTCTAATTACATACCTAGTATGGTGAAGCCCTACTAGTTTGATATTGTAATTTGAATTTTAAATGAGATATTTAATATTATTTTGAGTTTAAAAATTTTCTTTTCTAAGTATGTGAAGTGATATTTAGTGAAAATTCAAGTGGTTGATATCTATCATTGCTTTCTCTCAAACCTTCCATGTTTGATGCGAGTTATTTCCACCCTAATAGGTCAAATGAAATGTTTTCAAGTGTATTTTTATATTTTATAGTGTAAAATTAGACTTATTGTATGTAAATGATCTTTTATTCACTTACCTTGGGTAATTTCATGCATATCACCTCTGTGTTTGAAAAACTAATGTTAGAGCAATTCAGGATTCTAAGACTAGTGTTGTGAGTCATGTCTCTTAGTGACTTGTATGGTAATATTATGGATATATTTATAGTTTATGACCCCGTTATTTTATCTTACTTTTATTTATAATTTTATCCTTTTTCATCCAAGCAATTAGTTAATGTAGATGATAAGAACTTAAGGATAAATCTAGGGAGCTAACACTTAAACCTAGAGGTCTACCTCTACTATAGTAAACCCATAGGCATAGAAGTATTCTAATGTTTCCAAAATATTAGATTAGGATTGAAAAAAATCCTATAGGGTTTAATATACGGTGATAGTAAGAAATTTTAAGTAATGTATTCATGCAACAATTGATAATCAACAAGCAAAATTTCAAGCTTTACCCATAAAACTATTAGATATTTTGTTTGAATATCTAGTTTCCATTTTGATAGATAAAGGGGATACATAATGTTTTATAGGTCCTATATTTATAAATAATCTATTTATAAAAACTAATGTAATGTAAAATGAATGGTTGGTATAATACATGAATGATTCTAGAGTCTAAGTTGATAAGTGTTTAGTTAAATCAAAAATTAGGTTACTTGAATTCAAAATAATAGTGGATCTTTATGTTACATCACTAGGTTCATATGATGTGATCCTAGGAGTCAAATGGATATTGAATAATAAGGCCAAGGTTGACTATTATCTAAAAAAGTTTGAGTTTCTAGATTATTCTATAAATCAAACACTAATTTAGGACAAAAAAGGGAGTTAAGGCTTAGGCAAATTCATGAAACACAACTCATGAAGGCCCAAGGAAAAGGATGTCGAGAACTATCATCAATATAAATGAAATGGAGGAAATTAATAAACCATAAATTTAATATTATCCTTTCTTTAGGAATTTTCATGATGTTTTTCCATAGTAATTTCAAGGATTATCTCTTAAATGGGAGTTTAATTTCTCTATTGATATCAAACTAGGATTAGAACCTCAATTTAAGGAACCATATAGAATGTCAACCATTGAATTAGTTTAATTAAAGGCACAACTTTAGGAATTTTTGTCGAAAGGATTGATCAAACCAAGTGTGTCACCATTCGGTGAACCAATTATATTTGTTAAGAATAAGAATGACACTCTTTGACATTACATTTGTTATATAATGTTGAATAAAGTGACCATCAAAAATAGGTATCTACTACCTCAAATAAATGATCTTTTTTGTTAGATTCAAGGAGAAATGGTCTTTTTTAAGATTGATTTTAAATATAGATATCATCATTTAAGAATAAAATATGAGGATATTCCATAGATGACATTTATAACTCACTATGGTCATTACGAGTTTACAATGTTACCTTTTAGGTTGATGAATGCACCTAAAACATTCATGAATATCATGAACATTGTGTTCATAGATTACCTAGATCAGTTTATTTTGGTATTTTTATATTAAATTATTATTTATCCCAAGGATGAAGAAGATAATATTCAACATCTTGAGCTATTTTTACAATTTCTCTGAAAGCACATGCTATATGGAAAATTATCCAAGTGTGCATTTTTCCAAAAGAAAGTGAAATATCTAGCACACAGTATCTTAATGGATGGCATCTTCATTGATCTAGATAAGATAAGAGCCATTATGGAATGGTTGGAACCATGGAATGTCTATGAGGTAAGGAGTTTCATGGGATTATCAAGCTATTATAGGAAATTTGTTTCAAAATTTTCCAAGATAGCTAATCTAATTAACTCTCAACAATGTAAGAATAAAAGTTTTATCTAGTTAGATAAGTGTGAAATAGATTTTTAATAATTTAAAATAAGTATTAATTCAAAACTAATATTAATATTTCCTTATCCCAATGGTCAATTTTTATTGATCACTGATGTATCTAGGGATGGAATAGGATGATTCCTTATGCAAAATAGTGTAGTGGTAGCTTATGAGTCAAGGAAGTTGAAGCCTTATGAGGTGAATTATGCCCCTCATGACCTTTAAATTCCAATAATTGTATATTATTTTCATGTTTGAGGACATTATTTATTGGGAAAACTATTTGAGATCAAGACTGATAACTTGGGACTTAAATACATTTTCAACCAACCAGATTTGAATGCTTGTCAAAGACACTGGTTAGAGTTTTTATCTAACTATGACTTTGATATCAATTAAACTAAAGTCAAGGAGAATAAATTAGCTAACACTTTAAGTCATAGAAGGTACATAATTTTTTTCTACTATCAAGAGTACTTTTAGGGATTATGTGAATGAATTATCACTAGGAGATGAATTTTATGAGTAGGTCAGGAAATTTTTGTCTAAGAATGCTCAAAATATTAGGTATAAATGATAAAACTTAGAAAATTATGGCCTTATATGATACAACAAAAGGATTTATTTGAAAAATCAAGATAATCTAAGAATCACATCACTAAATAAACTACACAATTCTCCATATTCATAACATCTAGGAGTAACCAAGTTCATGGCAAATATTAGAACACTTTATTTTTGGAATGGAACTAAGAAAGATATAGTGGAATTTGTGTCACATTTTTAAAATGTCAACAAGTGAAATATGAACATGTGAATTTGATGGGTTGTTATATCCACATGTTATACCAAAATGGAAATGGCAAGTGATTACTATAGACTTTGTCCAAGGATTACAATTGTCATGGAACATGCATGACATGATCTTGGTTATAGTTGATAAACTAAGGTAGCAGATTTTATACCAAGAAATTTTATAGATGATGTGCCAACTCTTATAAATATATTTTTAAATTAAGTTTATCGATTGCATGGTTTTATAGATAAGATTATATTAGATCATGATTTTGGAATGAATTTTAGATTTTGGTTAACTCTAAATTTAACTTTAGGTACACAACTAAACTTCAAGATTACATATTACCCACAAATTGATGGTCAAACTAAGTGAGTTAATTAGGTGTTAGAATATCTTCTTCATATGTATTACATGGATCAAAAATACAAATTGGAAGAATACCTTCCATTAGTTGAGTTTGCATAAAATGACTCATATTAATATTCTTTAAAGATGACATTATTTAAAAAAAATTATGAAAGGTGTAAGGCACTAATCAATTGGGATAGGTTGTAAGATAGGTTAGTTTTTAGATCTAAAATGCTTTTATAAATTTAAGATCAGGTCAGAATAATTAGGTAGAGATTGGTTGAGGCCAATGATAGGCAAAAGAGATATGCTGATATGAAGAGAACAATAGGCAATTTTTAGTAGGTGATAAAGTATTCTTATGGTTTAAGCCACAAAAGAGATCAATTAAATTTGGGAAGTCAATAAAAATTTTACCAAGATATGTGGGACCCTTAGAGGTTTTATATTTGGTCAATACTGTAGCATATAGGCTTGAATTTCCACTAGCCTTATCTTTATTGCATAATGTCTTCGATGTATCTTATCTTAAAAAGTACATAACTGATCCTTCACATGTATTGGATTGGAATGTTTTACAGGTTTTGGATTCTAGGGTGGTCATGTTAAAACCAATACGATTAATTGACACACAAAATTTATTTGTGTAATAGAGAAGTATCATAGTACAAGGTCTTGTGGGACTAATAATTTGAGGATAATGTTACTTGGGAGGACTATGATGAGTTATATAGGCTATCTTCACATTTGTTTACTTGATATGATGATTCATACTATGTTATTTTGTTGTTAAACTTTATTTTTTTTATTTATAACTATTATTTGAATAAGTGTCATCAAGATTATGACCATATTTAGGGGGAAAGATATTACATCATGATCTTTCAATAAGCTGATTTACTTGATTATCCATAGAGTATTATGATTGTTAACTTGATTTTTTTACTTTTTAACTAAATTATAAGTCATATGATCATATGGGATAATTGTATGTTACTTGTATTTTATGATTTCATTATTATGAATTGACTAATTATGAATTATGTACATAATGATTATGTTACATTTATTATTACAGCAATTTTTATGATATATATCATGATGTATTAGGCTAACTACCTTCTTGTCATGAGTTAGATGCAAGAGAGTTCATCCCTTAGAGCATGATAGAGGGAGAGAATGATTGGAGAAGGTGACATAGATGGATATGGTGAAGGACTATAGAGAAAGTGATAAAACCCATGCACACACCACATTATATTTTATATGTTATATGCATTATATGTTTATATTGTTATAGTTACTATGTTTTTAAATTTAATTATAGTTAGATATTAGATTTTGTGTAATAGTGCATGTTAGTTTAAGTTTAATACATATAAATGGAATAAATTTTGTGTATGATTTCATTGTGTATATTTTATTCAAATTAGTTTATAATGTTACAATATAAATGCATAATG
>JARHVA010005479.1:755000-927500 GCA_037957365.1 Torreya grandis
GGGATTGTGTAGGACATCTATGGTCCATGGTTGGTGTGTAAAAGTTATCAAATGATGCTTTTCCTCCCCACTATAGTACTTATTGGAGACTACACTTGATATTATCAGAGATACTAGAGTTAGAGTGACTTGTGCTCAGTGGAGCATTGTATCTATTATTATACATGTTTTAAGGCTTATTTCTTATTATAAATTTAATTGATTACTTATTGTACATTTACAATAGTGTTTTTATTATTTTACATACATGTATATATTTTAGTTTAATTACTTTTCTTATGCATTTATGTTATGTTACATATGATGCTAGTGATCAGTAACTATTAATGCTACATGTTTACTTATGATTAACATACTTAGTTAGTATGATAAGGTCATTAATTAGGATCTCATAGTGTAGTCTAATGAAAAAATAAGTGTCAAGTAAAATTTCAAAAAAAAAATTACTACATTATTCTAGTAAATCCGTATGGGGATGTTACCTTTTTTTTAATTTAATATTACAAACCCTAACCATAATTTTTTCCATGGTTTGTCTCCTTATTTTAATTGTTTATAATTTCTATATTAGGATTTTTATTTTTTATAAATTATTTTTTAGAAAAAATATTCCAAGTTTCTATTTCATATTTCATTCAATCTAAAAAATCTATTTTTACATATCTTAGAAGAAGCTCCAGATTAAGTGCTACTCAAGTTGAACATTTTAATGTTTTCCTTAATAACACCATAATGGAAAAATTATTTAATAGATTTTATGATGTTTATTTTAATGAATCAATATATTCAATATGTGTTTATAAATATTATTACATAGGAAATTAATAAAAAATATGAAGGTCAATCCTTTGATATTTATAATACTATGTGTTCTTTATTTTTATCTAAATTATTTGATACAAATTTTGTACCAACATCTAATATGGGAGAGACTCAAGGGTTTATATATATTATCATTCCAATTACTACTTAGTCATTTGAGACATCACATATGGTTAGCACTATATGCCTAATGCATAATCCCTTATTAATAATATTCTAGCTCTATAAACTAAGGTGTTGCAAATGGAAAAAAAGTGATTTGAAACTAAATAAGTCTCTTCATTCTCAAACTCTATTGCATAAAACATTGGCACATCATATGCAATCATGTCCTCTATTAATGGATTTTATGGCACTTAAGTTTACATTTTAAGATGGAACATATGACCCCAAGTCACATTTAAGACTATTTCATCAAACATGCTTGGACTATGGGTTGAATGATCTGTCATTGACCAAATTATTTCACATAAGTCTATAAGAGTATGCTTTAATATGGTACTATTATATTTGACACCAATAAATTCATGCATTCAATCCTTTGGTTGATGTATTTCTTACACATTTATTGAGAAATATCAATGAAAATATATTACATTCTCATATTTCAAAACCAAAATAAGGATCTAATGAGACTATCATATAATATGTATTAAGGTATAAGATTATGCAATATAAGACGATAAATCCAATAGAAGACATGAAAATTCAATATATCTTCAAATAGAGTTTGCTTCTACCTCTACATGAATCAATTATGTTTAATAAGTTTATCTCATTCAATAATTCATGTCACACAATCAAAGAAAGATGGGTCAAATTCTTGGCAATGGATAAGTTAAAATAGGTAACCAACCTAGATTATAATTCTCATGAAAATAATCCAAATAAGCCACCATTAAAGGTGAGGCTAAAATAAAATAAGGGTGATTAATAGAAAATAATCAACATATCTTCAAAACCTACTTTATGTATTATATTATCATTTCCTCCAAGAGACAATTTACAAAGTCACCAAAATCTCCATAAAAATTATTATAAATGTTAATGGAATGCAAACTCATATTTATACATCCCATTAAAGAGTTTGATATTATAAATCCTCTTACAAAATTATTTGGTTAGAATATATTTTATGAGTTTCATAGAACACAAAGGCATAATAAAAATAAATGCATAAGTTTACAATATAAGATATAGGACTTGATATATGCAACCATCATTGATGTGGGTACTTCTTCAAATAGCAAGGCATAAGTAATTGAAATAGATCCAATGATAATATTCAATTACCCTTATCATAAGCATATAACTAATGATATATAATATACATCAGGAGTGCATTACACATCCAATGCAAATCCTCTCTAGTTTATTATCATTCTCATACAGAGGTACAACATATTATAAATGGAATTATTGATATGTATCATACTTCAAGACAACATATACTACTCATCAAATTTTAAAATAATGAGATAGTCAAAGATGATTTGGATTTCCACTCTTAATTCATTCAAGATCAAATTGATCATCAACATATATAGTGTCATGGTTGATAACAATTCCAGAGTGAAAATGTGTACTATCATAGTTATCTATCATCTTAGATACATATATAGGAATCTACTTCATAATACTACAGTCATTAATAGATTAAATGGTCATATTCATACTTACATTTATGAGATTACACTACCACTCTAGGTTGGTCCAACACATGTGACACCAAGTTCATAGTAGTACCTAGTGTAGGCATATTCGATATGATATTGGGACATCCCTATATTCAACAATGTCCCATAGTTCCTTCTATAGTTCATAGATGTTTAAATTATATTTATACCAATTAATTGATCATATATCATGGTATTCATATGGATACCCATTGAAACAAAAATTTAATTTTTCTACACAACATAATGGCCTTGAAAAACCCAAAAAGTTTAAACCTACTCAGAATGTTTAGAAATAAGTTTCTAGTTTTCCAAGAACACATATTATTGAAATCCACTTACTCAAATTTTTCACAAATCCTATAGATACACTCTCTACATCAACACATCCCAGATTGATATTACAAAGCACTTAGAGTGTTACATAAGGAACACCAACACTGAGTTATACTCCAGGATGGATTCAAAATAATCCTAGAGTTTACACTACCACACAACATACATAACATGCTATATATCATCATTATGATAGTTTAACTTATAATTTAGAATCAAGTTCAATTTTTTTAGATTCTTAGTTGAGACTAGTTCATTCATAGTAGCATGACACTTCACATTCACAAGAGGTCACCCTTCCTATGATAGATACATGACCTATTGATTGCGAGTCTCTTGTATGACTCATTGGTTAGTATGTTTCTCTTTTAAATTTTATATCTATTAAAAAAATCAAATATTATATAAAACTAAAAAATTAGGACCTATGCATGATATTTTTAGTTTATTTTTATCAGTATATTTATGATTAGTATATGAGTTTAATCCTATATCTAAATTTATATAAAAAATTCTTTAAAAGTTTACTTGAGGGAGTTATAAAACATACATGTTGTCATCTTCAGATGTAGTTGCATGTGGTGATTATTGGTAATTTGACCTCTCAGGGCAAATGTTAACCCATATAGCCAAAAATATTTCTATGACAACTATCCTAGCCTGATCATGATGATATCTTACATGGTCATGTTATTATTGTTCTCTTTTTGAGCCTTGGTAGTATTGTTAGTGTAGCCACCTTAAACTAGCCACTGATAACCTCTAACTAGGCTTTTGATCAATTTCCACCAAAATGAAAAATTTGGCTTAAAAACACTAAAACACATTAAAATATTTGAAACTATTATATTCAAGTGCTAATTTTGGCCAGGGTATCAATAAATGGGACAATGTAATTTATGGGCCAACTAACTTTGATTAGATCATTTTGAGTCAAAATTCCATTTTCACACCTAGGTACTCTGGATTGCTATTTTTTATCAAATTTATTGTATGGAACATGTACCTTTTATATTTTGTGTTGAAAAAATCCTAAATGGGATAAGGGATCAAACACATCTGACATCACATTATAATTCCAATCCAGTCAAATTTTGGACCAATAAAAAGGCATTTTGATCAATTTGAGTAATTGATGCACAAAGTGCTTAATAATTATTAAGAGCCAATTAAAATAAATTAAATCCTAATTAAGAATTCCATGGAAACTTGTTGAATACTTATTTTTAGAAATGAATATTGAATATCTACATCATCAGGTGACATCATTTCTTGGGAAGACATCTCTAGGCCATAAATGCATAAAATATCAAGGTTAACCCCTCCCATGCCTCATCAATGCCTCACATGCCTCTTAAATGCCCCTATATTCAAAATATTGATGATCTTACTTATGGATTTTTAATTACATAAGTGGACTAATCGTTAGCCACACATCTCAATCTTGAGATGGATGGTTTAGGTTGATTCTAGCCATTTACAAAAATCTATAAATAAGAGGCCTTGACACTTGAATGTTAAGCTTAACTTGTGTAAAGTTACCATGCCAAATTGATTCCAAAAATCTCTCACATGCCAAATTTATTATTCTAAAATATTTAATCCAAATCCAAGCAAGGTGCCAAGGAGAGATGGAGGTATTCAAGCTTCCATTGATGTAGACTTCATGAGCACAAATTGAGCAACCCACTACAACAAAGATTTTGGACCATCCAAGGAAGGTGAAGGATTATTGTTTTTCCTTAATTTTTAGTTATGATTTTTATTTGTTTTTGTTATTAAGATCACACTAGTAATTAGGCATGAAGGTGTTAGTTTAGTGTGATTTTGATTTGATTTATCCACTAACAGAATACTAATCTCCCCTCTATCATCAAATTAATAGTTCACATAATGGCATGCTTGATGGGACCACAACCCACAAATTTGATCACAAATTCTCTACAATAAACCTAATAACTATTATGATGTAGGTTCTTAAAGTATGGAAGCAAAGAAAGCAAATATTTGAGAAAAAAAGTCCATTTATCTAAACCACAATTTTATTCTCAGGATGAACCAACTCATCTTTGGTTCATCCCAACTTGGCCCTAGTTCATCCTGACTCAGCTCTAATTCATCCCAACTTGGCTATAGTTCAACCTAACTCATCTCTGGTTCATCCCAACTTAGCTTTGGTTTAGCTTGACTTGACTTTGGTTCATCCCAACTCAGCTTTGGTTTGACTCGACTCAGCTCTAGTTTGACCCAACTTAGATCTGGTTTGATCCAACTCAACTCTGGTTTAGCCTAACTCAGCTCTAACTTAGCTTGAATCAAATTTGGTTCACCGTAACTCACTTGTCAACTTCATTAGACTATCCAACCTAACTCACTTGTCTAGCCTAACTCACCTATCAACTGACTCATCTATCAACCCAACTCACCTCTCTAATCTAACTTAATTGCTAACCTTACTCAACTACCAACCCAACTCACCTATCCAACCCAACTAAATTACCAACCTAGCTTGCCTATTTACCCAACTTGACTATCAACCTGAGAGCTCATTCTTCAAAAAAATTGTTTCATCCTCAAAAGTGCTTGAAATCTAAGTAAATTACTAAAAATTTTCTCACAGGATCTATATGGAAAGTCATCTAAGCAAACTAAATTAGTGCCTTTCATCATTTGAGTGTTTTAAAATTAATTAGGAATTTTATTTTTGGGCTTAATGAAAAATTTAGGTTCTTAAGTGAATGTTTTGATAAGTTAGGCTTTCAAAGTTACAACTTAAGACCAAGGGGTCAAAAAAACACCACCCAATCATTCAACTTGGTGCTTAAAAATGAACTCACTTTTCCAAGCTTTTTGTATTCAATTATTTGTTTATTAGTTGCTTATATTAGAACTTGTTTGGAAAAAAGAAGGTTTGTGCATGTATGCTCTTCCATTTGTGCCCTTTAGAAAACCCTTAGAATCAAAAGCACCATCCTTATTGAAAAAATCCTAGTCTAAGGCTTAGAAAGAATGTCATCTAAAGCACTCCCCAAAAACTTGTCATAGTTTGGGTGACCTTGAAAATGACCCTAAAGTCTTTCTTTTTATGTCTTTCATTTTATTACATCTTTCCTTATGAGGGGGATGTCATTACCTCCCACAAATTATTTAGGGAATCTTTGACTTGAGGTTTCACCTTCTGACACTGACTTCACCCACTCACACTAAGATCAGAGGTTTGAGGGTTAAACAAAATTATAGTGTTAGAGTTATACATGGGATGTATTTGCACTTTAGACATCACACTATACTGAGTGAACAATAGGATGTAGTGGTTGTAAAAAGGACTAGACCTTTTTACAACAATCCAAGTACCATAAATACCTAATTTTCATGCTTTTATTTTGTATCATTTGACATGAAGGTCACTATGTAATTGATTCCCATAGAGAAATTTGAAAACCAATTAGTTTTAGTCAACCCCACATTGCCATACCCTTACTAGGATTTGGATAATTATACTTAGAATATTTTGGTCATTTTTGATTGGTATGTTTTGAGACTAAAATGTGATTTTTTGTTTGTAAACCATGACAAAATAAAAAAAAATTATACATCACTCTTTTGTCTAAAGATGCATTATTCTATCCATTTTACACCACACTTGTTCCTTGAAAATTTTTCTAAACTTGTTTCTGTGTGTGTCAACTTGAGGTGCAGAATGTAGTGTTACACTGCCAAAATCACATCAAACCATTTTGCCTTTGAGTCTTTGAAACATAACATAGATCACATAATTTGATAAATATTACACCATTAGGCTACTCAATTTTTTCAAGGCTATTTCTAAAAACCATTTAATTTAAACCATGTCACATTAGCCGTTTGAACCTTGTTTATGCCCCATCATGTTGTCTGATCTTATCTAACTTGTCTAGTCAAAACCTAGTTTTCAACATTGATTTTTCAATTAACCTTGTCAATTTTGGATTCAAACAATGATTTATTTATATTTAGGCCTAAATTCATGGGGTTGATACATAGATCTTTCTCTTTTGGGTTGTATAACTTTGGTTAATCTATTACCCAAATTTCAAGACTTGATGGTTTGTTTGTTTAATGCCTATCCTCATCATTATTTGTGCCTTTATTTAGGAGAACATAACCTTTCTCCAATTTTTTTTTGCCTTATGCCTTATGCCAATTGATCATGTTTATGTTTTATTTTGTGTGTTGGGTCCATGTCAAAGTTGTTTCCAAACTTGTTAGATTAAATCAAATCACATAAATCCTTTGTTTCAAGCCTATATTTTGAAGTCATCTAGCCAAAAGTCATAACATAGCCTATTTGAGCCTAGATTTTCACTCCACATTTGTAAAAAGACCTAGAGACTCTTTTCCATTTCCTAATTTAGACATTATTTAGAACACTTTGACCTAGACTTTTGACATGCCAATTTTTATTTAGATGCTTGACCTTTTGTGTGTATGACATTTAACATTAGACATTTGATGTTATATTTTTTTATTCCAAGTCTTATCACAAACCATTTGGGAGATACAACTCTAATTTCAAACCATTTTTGGAAATAAAACTCCATATTTTTTACCAAGTTTGAACCATTTTCCTTTGGACATAATTTCTTAGAGTTTGTAGAACTCTAGGCCTTTTTTATTTTCAAAGATTTCATCATTTATGTAGATATGTCTAGCTACACTTATGGTGTTGTCACGTATAATCCAATTTATGATAGAATGGTTGCATAAAATGACCTTTATGGCTTTATTCAAGACCCTAATGATGATAATATGGTTTGTGAGATAAATTTCTATCCACCTCATAATAATGATTCATGGGAAAAAAATCATGAACTAGCTTACAATCCAACTCAAGACCTTGACTGGTATGAAGAGGTTTTTGAATAAGAATTTATTAAAGACCAAACTATAGATAATGTTTTTTGGGATACTGATCCATACCCTCTTTACAATAATCAGTACATGGAACACAATAAAGAAACAACTTATGATCCAACTCAAGATTGGGATGATATGGTTTATGAGGATGACTTAGATGCTTTGGCTTATACAAGATACCAAGCTCCACAATGTGCTAAACTTATCCTTTCAATATCTCATCCTTAGAAATGTGTGATAAATTAGTCTCCACAATGCCATACCACTCCCATACCAAGACCTCATCCTTTGGATTATGTAGGCAATCAAGCTCCACAATGCCCTTTCATCATTCTAAGACCTAGTCCTTTAGCTTGTGTGAGCAATCAAGCTCCACACTACCCTATAATTACCATCTCAGGAATTTTCCTTTGGCTCATGCAAGAAATCATGCTCCCTAATTCCCTAACATTATCTAACCATATTCCATTCCTCATATATTACCAATCCCATTCAAAATTCAACTAATCCAATCATTTAAATATCAAGCTGTGTTTAAAACTACTATTTTTCAACTTATTTTAAACTAAGGTCAAAAGAACCAACCAATATAAGATGTTTTTGTTGAACTAACCATTTGTGATAATTCCCTATGATTAATTACCTTTCAATCCTATACCTTTTATCAAGGAGTCTCACTATGATAAGTCAATCTTTGTTGAGTCACTTCTTAATTATTATAACCACCTTTAGGCAAATCATTACCTTGACCATATGCCTATTTTTCAAGAGCTTCCTATCAACAAGATAGTATTTAAGGATTTATCTCTTAACCTTTTCTCATTATAAAGGAGTCTCACTTTGACAAACCAGTCTTGGTGGAACCCATCCTACCGTTATAGGTTGTTACTTATTTAATACCAAGAATTCAACAAGACATCATTGAAATAGAGTACCCATCAGATGAAGAATTAGAGTTAGAGTTAGGTTCTATTTTTAGACCAACATTATATTTAGCATTAGAATTAGAATCAACATCAGTCTCACCATCGGATTCAAAGTCCCTTAAGTCAGAATTAGATTCAGAAGAAGAATATGTTCATGGTTATTACAACACTAGTTATGCATGCCTTACAGATAAATTTGAATACATTTGTGATCCTTATATAGTTTTTTAGGATGGTTACTTTAGAATTGACACAATTTCTCCTAGTATCTTCTACAAGGATTTTGAATCCTCTCCCCATTCTAATACCATTCCATAGGCCATTACCCTCAACCAAGATAGCCATATTATTGAGATTCCATCTCTCATAAATGTCGATTAGGATAGATAGAATCACATTTTTTTGAACTACATCGATGGTAACATAGCAGTTGAAGAAGATCAAATAGGATAAGACCACATTCATGTAGTATAAGAACACTCTCTTAGTGAAACCTTTTTGGAGGCACTAGGGGACATGTAAAGTTCAACCTCAGCATCTTCTAGTGAAAATGTTTTGGAAGCACTAGAATAAAATTAAAGTCAAAAGTCAAAATTCATTAGTGAAACCTTCTTGGAGGTGATATGGGATAATCAAGAAAAAATTATTGATGAAAACATCTTTGAAGCACCAATAGCTGAGCATAAAAGCTATTCACTACTTGATGAATAAAAAATAAAAGATCAAATCAAAATAGTTTCCTATCTACAATCTAATTAGATGGTAACTACTCTCAAGCCTAAAAAATATAAAAATATGATGGTCCTATCCAAATAAAAAATATTTGGTCCCACCACAACCAAATTCATGTTGAATATAGCATCAAAAACTTTACATGTGATTGATAGTCTTGATCTTCATTTATTTTCCTACCATTATACATTCTATTATCATCGGCCATTCCATTTCACAATCAAACCTACCATCCATTATTTGTCCTTATTTACCATCCATGGCCATGATTTCCTTTGTAGAGGATAAAAAGATACCTTGTCTTAATGCTTGAAGGAATCATAATCAATGACCAATGAATAACACAACAACATTTTCAAAATCCAAATTTGTAGGCAGTTCTTAATGGAGCAATTATTTAGATGAGGTGTGGGCTAGAATTTAACATGATTAAGTATTATATTTGTATAATTTATTGATTAAGATGTGAATCTTACCCATCAATAGGAATAATAGAATAAAAAGCCACACTTAGGACAAAAACATATACCATATTATTTCACATTTCCATGCCATTATTGTTGTTACATATGCCTATTTGCCATTATCACAGATCCTGCCATTCACCCCATCACTTGGGGGCATCCCTCTTACCATTTTTATCTAACCTATAAAAAACCATCATCATCATAAATCAATTTCATTTTATCCTATAATTCTATTCCTATCTAAACCAAAGCCTATTTTTAGTCATCTTACCCAATCCTCTTTTGATCTTGGTTCATTTGGTTTTTCCCGCACCTTTTTGTAAGGGGATTCCAATCAAGTTTAAACAATGAATCCAATCTATGTTTAAATGAAAATATATTAAAGTAGTGTGATAGTTTATCTATAAATATATATTTCATTTTCCATTAAATATCAAGTTTGTTTATGTGATCTTGATTATATTCACCTATGGGCAAATCAGTGTCTCACCAGTCTTGCTACTAATTATAACTGCATATAAGAAAATTAGTATCATTAATATATGCCATTGTATCCTAGTTATAATTTAATATGGGAAAACTATGGGAAACACATTTTTATCATTCATTTTCACATCACCTTGATATTGCTATTTTCATTTGACTGGTCATTTGCTAGATTTGAGCACTTATTGGGACTGAGTTAGTTTTTCCCCACCTTTCATGTAGATGGAATTACTATGACTTGAGGTCATTTTGTGGCTATGTAGTTCATTCTCAATTGATTTTTAGGTCACCTTTTTCACCATTTATATATTATCTCACCATTTTATGAGAAATCTAAGACAAATACTCTCATTGTTTTATGAGTAGGTAACTCATCATTCTCTAACGAGTTGAGATACCTTAAAATTTCAAAAAAAACATTTATAACATTTTAAAAATCTTAAAAAAATTATCTTATATAAGCCTAGTCAATTATCCTTGATCTACCTTACTAGGGCATGGTCATTATTAGGATGCTTTCCTTTGCTTTTGTTTTCAAGTTTTCTATTTGTTTATTTATTTCAAGTTGTTAATTTGTGCACTTTATATTTTAATTTTTCTTTGTTTTCCTACTTGATTTTTTGTTTGCTTTCAATATTATTGCCTTGACTCAGTCTATATCTATGCATTTGATGATTCTTTGCACACATTATTCTTGAGTCCATCCATATTCATATGTCAACATTATCATCATGATTTATATCATTGGTGCCTTATCTTTGGGTGTTTATTAGATTAGGAGTTAGTACTTATGCATATTTGGCCAAGTCTTCATGGTGTTCTATTATGATTCCTATTATCACATGATACATCAAATATTAGCTTCAAAAAGTTTTAAAATCAATGGAGCTTTGGAATTTTCTCCTTGGTACCTTGGTAAATCTTTCCACCCATCTTGATTGAATTAACCCATTTCTCATTCTAGTTGTATCATTACTAATAAAGATGAGCATCTCTTTATTCATAGGTATAATTAAATCATTTTAATGATCCATCTTATTTTTATTTTCATCTCTTTCCTCACTTTGCACCCACTCATCTTTAATCTATATTCTAGGTTATATCCTTGAGTTATGCTTGATAATCATCCCTAATTGGGGCACCATCGTCTTTATCCAATCTACGTCCTCTTAATGATTATAACTACCTATAGGTAAATAATTAGTTTGACTTTTATTCTTGATTATAACTACCTTTGGGTAAATAAGCATCTTTTTTAAATCAATGCATTCAAACATTTTCTCATTTGGATTAATCTCAACCATGAGTTAATTCCACCTTACTTCTTGCTTCTTTTTTGAGGGACCATCCATCAACATATGTGATGGCCACTCCCTTGATGGGGCATCATCCTAGGCTTCCCAAACACCATTTGGAGATTTGTTATTCAACCGTCATCTTATTTTTGGCATAGATGCCTTTTATCATTATCTGAGAAGAGATTACTTTGCCTATGGTTTGAAAAATATTCCCAAATAGGGGCAAATTATAGACACATAAAACTGGCCATCGATAATCTCTAACTAGGCTTTTGACCAATTTCTACCAAAATGCACAATTTGTCTTAAAAACACTAAAACACATTAAAATCTTTGAAACTATTATATTCAAATTGTGATTTTGGCTAGGGTATCACTAAATGGAACAATGCAATTTATGGTCCAACTAACTTTGCTCAGATCATTTTGAGTCAAAATGCCATTTTCACACTTGGGTGCTCTGGATTGCTCTTTCCAATCAAATTTATTATACGAGACATGTGACTTTATTATTTTGTGTTGACAACATCTTAAATGGGATAATGGATCCAACACATCTGACATCACATTCTAATTCAAATTTAGTCAAATTTTGGACCAATAATAAGGCATTCTGATCAATTTGAGTAATTTGTTCACAAAGTGCTTAATTGTGCTTAAGAGTTAATTAAACTAAATTAGAGCCTAATTAAGAATTCCATGGAAACTTATTTAATACTTATTTTTATAAATTAATATTGAATATCTACATCATCAAGTGACATCATTTCTTGGGAAGACATCCCTAGGCTATAAATGCATAAAATATCAAGATTAACCCTTCCCATGCCTCATTAATGCCTCCCATGCCTCTTAAATGCCCCTCTACCCAAAATATTGATGATCCTATTATGGATTTTTAATTACATAATTGGATTAATCCTTAGCTACACATCTCAATCTTGAGATGGATGGTTTAGGTTATTATAGTCATTTTCAAAAATCTAAAAATAGGAGGCCTTGCCACATGAATTTTAAGCTTAACTTGTGCAAAGTTACCATGCTAAATTTATCGCAAAAATATCTCACATGCAAAAGTTATGATTACAACATATTGAAGCCAAATCTAGTCAAGGTTCCAAGGAGGAATGGAGGTAGTCAAGCTTCCATTGATGTATATTTCATGAGCACAAACTGAGCAAGACACTATAATAAAGCATTTGGATCATCCAAGGAAGGTGAAGGATTATTATTTTTACTTACTTTTTAGTTGTGATTTTCATTTTTTTTATTAAGCTCACACTATTAACTGGGAATGAAGGTGTTAGTTTAGTGTGCTTTTGATTTGATTTATCCACTAACACAATACTAATTAACCTTCCATCATCAAATTCTTAGTTCATAGTTAGAAGTGTATTGTATGTGTTTAGGCCTATTTGTGTATCCATTGTGTCATGGTTTCCTTGACTCTTTTTGGTGAGGTGATAGTGGTTATAGTGGTCTTAGAGTGAGAGAGTAAGTGTCAAAATGTCTTTTAAGGTTGAATGAGTGGTTTTAGCCTTTTTTGATGATATTAAGGAACTTTTGATAAAACTAAGGTAGCTTGATAAGTTAGAGGTTCTCATGATATATGGCCATTTTTCAAGATTTTCCTAGTGAGAGAGGCTTTCTTAAGAATTGTGAGGTGTGTCTGACCTTGATACAATCATGATATGAGGGTTTATTGATTTGTTCAGTGTCATTATCCATGGTTTATCCATTCAAGCCTTTTCAAACCTTCATCACCCCTCCTTAAGCCATCAAACACCCCTCAAATCACCTCATATGAGTCAATATGCCTTGAAAAACCTTATAAAGGGGGAAGTGTTTTGTTTAAATTGCATTATAAGGTCTTAAAAAGATCCCTTTATTATCATATGGTCATTACTCATGTGTTTCATATCCTAAAAATTTTATTTTGAAACTCATATTCACTCCCCACCCACCAAATAGACCCCACACAAGACAAAATATGTATCTCCCACTTTATTGTACCATATATTCTATTTTAGAAGGTCATTTGAATCATTCTACATCTCTTTTAATCATGCAATGGTGAGTCAAAGCTTGAAAAATGGAGAAAGTATAGGAAAAGAATTATTTTCATGTGTTTTTGTAGATGTACAGACTTGTACAAACTATTCCATATAGAAGACAACCAAAGGTTGAAATATGGGTAATTTTTGACATCTCAGATTATTTTCATGGTAGAAAGACTTAAAACACATATAAAACCATCCCTCTCTCTCCATTGATCTCCTTTGCATCTTGGTATAACCCTTCAGGTTTGTGGATAGTATGGATTAGAGAGAAAATATAATGATATAAAACTTTAGGAAAGGAAGGGGGTCTATGAACTTATAATACATGTAATTTATCTACAATTTAATGGTTTATACTATATGAACATTATATAATATCCTAGCCACTCTATTAGGCTTATTCATTTGTGAAAAGATTAGAAATGGTAATAATTTTGATGAATTTATTGCATTTTTTTATAACCAACGTTTGATTTGTATTATATATATTCTAATATATCATATCCATCATCCTCTATACATGTTTTACACATTTGAAGTGTGGAAGCCAAAAAATATTCTAGTTTCTTCCCTTTATAGTCTTTAGATAGGTTTTCATATATTAAAGGGTATTGAAAGTTTGGTTATATAGGTGAATGGTGGTTATAATTATATAATAGTCCCTTGGGATCCACTCAAACATCATTTTTATCCTTAATTACTCTAAAAAGACACCATCTAGCCAAGTAACCCCTTAAGATTTGTTTTATTGTAACTATCTTGATTAGGTGTGGTATCCTTTCCAAGGTGAGGATAAGTATCTATAGAATATATTTTGAGGTTGTTTGAAAATAACATACACATATAATTTATTTACTCTCTAATCTATTATTCCATACTTTACATGCCTATATACACTAATCCTCTACATACTTAGCCTAGTCTATGACCTTAACTTTCACTCAATCATCATAAGCCTTTTAAGAATACTATGTAGAGAGGGTGGTCACTATTAGTTTGAAGATTAACGGGAACATTGAAACACCTAAGGAGTTAAAAAGATGTAGGAGAAATTTTTAGATGGATTGATATCAAGGATTCAAAGATAATCAAGTAAATAACCAGATAGAGCTTACATAGTCAAAGAGCAAGATTGTAACCTACAAGAAATTTTTAGAAATGTGATCACTAACATTAATAAGCCTATGTAATGGTGAGAGAAAGAATTTTTCTCAATAATATGATTTATTTCTCAAGGCTCTTAATCATGGTAGAATGATTTGATCATGTGAGATGAGAAGGGAGACCTACTAACCTAATAGGCCTGTTAGGCCTAAAAGGTGACATATACAAGCCTACACACAAGATTCATGTCATATATGAGTCCTAAATGGTTACTTGAAGTTTTAATACATATGATATGAAGTAAATATGATGTAACAAATTTGGTAGGAGTATATGGACCTCATATTCATAAAAGGGAGACTAACTACAGCTTCACCACAATTAGTAGACCTAGTGAGATCACTTTCAAGCTTGAATGAAAACAAAGGGTAGGATTGAGCTCAAAATAGAATTAAAAGAGCCTTGAAAGCATGAATTAAATTTTTATATAAACCCCATAACTTATAGAATAGTTGTGTTAGATTAGGTCAAAAACCCTCCAAGAGAAAGCTCATCCCTTACTCCTTCCAAATACTACAGGTAGTTACTATATTCTATAGATAGTACAAAGTGAAATGGTTAAGTTAAATAGAGGATGAGAAAATAAAAAGGTATTTGTAATGTAATATTCATTTTCTTGATGATGTGATTCTCAAAATCACCTTAAGATGCTATTAAAAGAGGAAATTCACATATATAGTTAGAGATTTGATAAGGAGAGCTAAGTGTCTTAAGGATTGCATAAGAGGTAACTCAGACCAAGTTAAGGAGTGGGTAATTATTTATTATAAACACTTATTATAAACCTAATTATGTGGTATTATGATATTAAAAAAATAATTTAAGTCTTAGTTAGGCCAGATAGGCCTAAGATAGGCATATACAGACCCATAAATAGAATCAGACATAACTACACCTCTTGAGTGCATGGTAAATATGGAGACCTTGAGTAAACTAAGTTTTAAGGGTTATACATAATTAAAAATTTCCTAATATATAATGACCTATGACTCAAAATAACCACATGACTCCAAAATCCATGATGAAGTCATGCCCACCTACAGTATAGTCAAGAACCTAACTAAGACCTATAAGCAGGTTTACATGGGGTGCAACTATATTGAATTTTATGAAGAAGTGAAAGTTTAGAATATAAATAGAGGAAATGTTTTATTACTCTCTTTATTCCATTATTTCATCTATATGATTTGTCCTAAAGACACCAAAGGAGCCTTGATAGACTCTAAGTCTAAACAATGACCCACAACTAAGAAAAGAGTCTTATACCTATGAATGAGGACCTTTGCCTATTCAAGTTGGTTAGAAACTAGATACATGCCAAGGAGAGAGTGATGTAAACATAATCAATTTCCATGAATACTAAAATCATCAAGGAAGACATAAGGATCACTAAACCAATTTCTTATGGCTACATAGACATGACTTTTCACAAACCCTAACCCTACTATATGGGAGTATATGAAAGGAAAGGCTGATGAATAACTTGAAACTAAGGGTTTTTTTAGTTTAAAATGGTATATTTAATAATATATAAAAACTCCATCATTTTAAATCACTTAGGTATCTTATATTACTGTCAAGACACTTAGTTTTGGTAGGAACTATTGTCTACCAACATGACCATGAGGTATGAGATAATGGAATAGGGTTGAGTTTATGTAGCCAAGGGAGATTGTATAGGAGAAAAATAGATGATAATGGGGTGTTATTATTATATTAAAGTCCCTTCAAACATCTACAAGTCGTTATGACCTCCAAAAATTAGTCAAGGACTATTAGGCCTAAAAGCTTATTTTAGCCTAGAAAGCCAACATCATCATGGGATTATGGCTAGACCTTCATAAGTAGTTTTTATAAGATACAAGGGGATGATTCAGGTCTTATAAAGGTGGTTTTAGGTAATTAAAATCAAGTATGAGAATTAAACTAGTCTTATGCCCCTACTTGAACCATACAACCTAGGCAACTAGTTTTATCCATCATTTCAAGTGCTTATATATTTCACCACAGAGGGTCTTGAAGAAAATTATATTAGGAGTTAGGAACCCATATACACTTGATATAAATGGTAGATATAGTTAGATTTAGGGGAATAAGTTTATGAACCTTTTCTAAGACTGATGACATGTCTAGACTACCTACAAGAAGCTTAAAGCCTACCAATTTATGTTCATATATTAACACACCTTCTTCATGGGAAATAAAGATATTAAATAAATTTTAATTGGTCTATGGAATAGATATACATAACAATAAGTTTTGGTTTAGAATTTCATACATTATGAACCATTGTTAAGATGGACTTGTAAAACCCTCCTTAAACCCTACTATATGTCAATATTTGAAAAGTGAATATTTTGGAAACCAAACACTCATGAATAGTATAATAAACACCTAAACCATAAATATCACTCAAAGGAGACCCTAACCATGGTACTGATCCATATAGATAATGTATAGATTTGGTAGAAAATTATACTTTTTCAAAGATTCAAGCAAAGAACAAGGTGTAAAACTATTTGGGATGATTAAAAACATTGGAGGAGAAGGCTTGACACTAGTTTCACCTTCTCAATACATCATATTATAAAAAATATTCCTAAAGATACATATGTAAGCTTCCTCTATACAACCAGTCTATAAAAATGAAGGATAGGGTGACCTAGTCAACTAGTGTAACAAAATTATAGCAGTCTCTTTTTCAAAAGATCTCATGTCATGATATGGGAGATAGGTTAAATAATAAAACTTGATCGTACATAGTATCTTAATGTTTAATATAGGCTTTTATGGACATCAAATGCAAACAATTATGCTATTAGGCCTAATTGGCCTAATTGTCCTACTTGGCCTACATGGTCAATAAAGAGGAATGAAAATTGATGTTGAGGGGATGATGGAGTGATTAAACATAAGATATTATGACATATAATATATTAATTTAATTATTTAAGTGCAAAATAATGTTCATATTAGAGTAATGGAGGTAGTTTATTGATTTGGTCATATGATCAAAAAGAGGAAGGGTCATTACATGATTTATGATGGCATAGTAACATGCCATTTATGTTGTAAATACGAAGAATAAGAAGATTTATTTGACACAAATATGGGTATATCATGATTTAATATAATTTTTATAAGTCAACCACATCCTATACTACCTCACCTCTATGCTTAAGGAATCATTGAAGGGCATCAATGCATAGAGAGTCAACTGGAGGACTATTTATAACTATTTTATAATTAGTGTTTGAATTGAATATGGTAATTAATGACTCATAATTATATCATACATTCCATTATCCATATTATTTATCTTCCATTTATGACATATATTCAAGCCTTAAGGCCTTGATTTATATCCCTCACTTGGGTATGAGGAAACTTTACCTAGTTTTGTATTTATAACCTATTAGACTGATGAATAGAATATTGAAATTTTTTCATGATTATTATTTGGAATGTAATTAATTTTTTTATATTTTTAAATGTTTTAATATTCCCCTTTCAGGTCTAAGTCTCACCTAAGTGTTAACAAACTTTCTATGCAGGTCATCTAGTGTGTTATGATGTTGATGACTCAAGTTTGGAGTCAAAATATAATTGTAAGTGCCTTAAACTAGGCCTTATTATCATAATCCTCATTATTTCATCATTAAAACCAACCTATAAATGAAATATTATTTCTTATAATCCATTTAATATATTGATTTAGTTATATGCATTGTCTACTATTGTTAAGAGTCAAACTTGAGTAGATAAGCAATATAAGTGCATGACTATCCCTTAGAGTAGGTTTATTTTATGAATTATTTATAAATTTTCACCCCAAAATTAATATTTCTTAGTGAATTAAGCTAAATTTATGTACCAATTTATATATCCCCATAATCTAGAGGTTTAATCTAGTTATAAGGTCACCCATAACCTTTACGCTATTCTCATGTTAGTCCAAGTGTAAGTAGGCCTGAAGAATCTCCTTAATAAGGCGAAACTTGGTTTGTTAATAGTTCCAACATGACCAATGGTATAGATTCAACCATTGGATCCTTTAAAATAGTACCTTGAATTCATCTTGAGCAGTTTCAAACACTTGAGAAAGGATGTGTAGTCAGATTTCATGTTGAGAGATATCACAAAGTCATCATTGTAGAGGTAAAGAAGGTTCTTGTTCATAGTTAATGTTGTCATGCATATATTCCATGAAAATTTATGGTATCTTATGGGGTAAATTCATATCATTCACCTCCCTATCATCCCTACCATAACCCCTATCAACCTTATGCTGACCCTTATCAGCCTTACAATGGGCCTCCTTACTGCCAATACTAGTAACCTCATTGTGAACCTATGCCACCTCATTGACAACCTTCTTATCCTTTTGAAAAATAATGGCACCAAACTAATGTTACTTATATTCATCCTGAACCAAGTAATGATGATCTAAACATATAGATTGAGAATCTAAGGGAGGAAGGAAATAGGTCAAAGGAATGTCTTAGATAGTAGAAAGAGATTAAATGTCAAGACCTTATTCATAAAAAAACTACCCCTACAAACCAAGAATAATCTACTAGGGTAACCACTCCATCTCATTTTCTTACCTCTATGCTCATTAGGGATTTCTTAGTTCATAATTATTTGTTTGATGATAAGGTAAACAATATAGTTATCCCTAAGTTAGTGGCTAACAATATTAATTTAGTGTATGAGCCCACCTCCAACATTGAATTACAATGGAATGGGTTAAGTAAAAGGGTATTTGGACTTATAAATTACCCTTCATGCCTACCCCAAGTTTTCAATTGTAAAAGACATCATTTTTTTAGACTTTTTACCTCATTTTCCCCTATGTTTATCTAGTAATTTTATGGCAAAGATTGGGGATGCTTATATTTGGACTTGTCTTATATGGTATGAAAAATTGGGTATGGTGTAGGGGTCAAAATTAGGTCTTAATCACTCTCCATATTTCATATTCATCCTTGCACACCAAACACCTCTAGTGTAGATTGCTTTCATCCTTCCATTCCTAATTAACATCTATGTGTTTAAGATCCCATATAAGATCCATCCATGACTTCTCAAAATTATAGAACAGATTAATAATGGAGGCCTTCATAGGATAAAACATTAAACTATGCCATTCCTACCCTTGAAAGAGAGATTCAAGAAGAGGGGAAAAGTATGAAGTCTAGTTCATAAGGTGTCTCAATTTTTCTAAGTGTCCCATTAGTCCTATATGTTAAAAATACTTATGAGAATCAAAGCACATTTTATTTTAATAATGAAATTAAATAATGTAAGGAAAATATAGTGCCTAATGTTGATAATCCTAAAGGTATAAGCTATAATAACACATTAGCAGCTATCAAGTAATCTAACGAAGTGTATTTACCTCCCACCCCCTCCTCTATTGAAGAGAAACCAAATGCATTATAGACAAAACTTGAGCATCCAAATGTGGGAGATAATATGTCAAAGTTAACTAGTGAGATGGTAGTCCTTAAAGAACATGACCATGTTGCAACTAAAAATGAATTTAAAGACCACCTTGGAGAGGACACCTAAAGCATCTATGATGAATAAATCCATATTGGTACCATTGCTCATCCCCATAGATCATAAGTTTAACATGAAGTGAAGTTGGATGATGTTGGGAATCCATAATGGAAAGATGTTAAATCTAATGAAGATGAGATACAAGAAACTTTCCTCATATAAGATAGTCATAAAAAAAACCTACATGAGTCCATTATTGAGGTTGAGAGAAGTTTAAGTTAGCTAGATGAACTTTGGTAGTACTTATATCATGAGTTATTGAGTGAAATTGAAAAAAATAGTAAGGTAGATTTAGATGGTGGAATAGGATATAAGATTGAGGATTCACATGAAGATACCACCAATGTTTTAGATCTTAGGGAAAATAATTCAAATTTGGAAACATGAATATAAGATGAGATGGAGCTTGAGTGGGTTGATGAGATGTCATTCTCCACTGAGGATGAAGATGATCAAGTTGTAGTAGATAAAGAGCCTTGTTATAACTTTGTTAAAGATTTGGATATGTGTGATCAACATAATGCTTCAAAATCAAATGGTAAGAATGGTAGTGAACCCTATGTCTTTTAAATTGATCATGATGAGATGGCTTTTTGGGGAGATTTGGAAAACTTTTATTCAAGTTTATACAATCCACCTCTATCCCATGAAAATCTTGATGAAGATATTATAAGGGACACTATGGTAGATGTATATTATGATTATCATAAGTAGAATCTAGGAGAGATTGATGACATGTTATATCCATGCTTTTACACATATCAAGAAGTCAAAGACATTGAAAAATCAATATCTCAAATGGATCATAATAGAGGCACTAATCAAGGCCTAACAATTGAGTTGTTAAATCGATCATTGTATGAGAGTATCAAAACCATCATTAGCTCATGACTAAGGCATAAATTAGATTTTTGATGCAAGGAAGGCAAGTATGGAATGAATATGATTGGGTGTTGGACTCATATAGCCAACTCATGTACCTAAGAGTATATGACTAAAGTCTAGTTATTTACATAAGAGGTCATGTACATACCAATACATTTAGATATAAGTGGGAGTCTTCATATAGTGATCAAAACTATATTGGACTCAAATCAAGACATGGAAACTAGAACTCATAGTGCCATAGTGATTAAAGAAGATTTATATTTGATCCTAAAAGAAGGAAGTCAGATTGAGGTTAGTTTTTTATAGTTTTGTCTTATTTTTTCAATAAGTGGTTAGTACATGTTTGTATTTTGTCACCTTAGTTGTTCTAGTGTCTTTTTTGTTTGCTTCTTAGGTGTTTGTTTGTTTGTTTTGTTGTGTTTATTGTGCCTTGTTAGTTTGTTTCAGTCCCTGAGGTATCACAAGTACTAAATATATTTGATAGTCTAAGAGGTTAGTCATCAAAACCATGTTGTCATGTTAAAAGTCTATTAATATCATGAAAAATTCATTGGTTCCCTTAACCAACATGCTAGTCAACCCTATGAGTTGCCAAAAATGTTGGTAATTTAACCTCCTAGGCCAAATGTCAACCCCTATAGCCGAAACCTTTTCTATAACAACTATCCTAGCCTACTCATGATGATATGTTATAAGGTCATGTTCTTATTGATCTCTTTTTGAGCCTTGTTAGTGCTATTAGAAGTGTCACTGTATGTGTTTAGGCCTATTTGTGTATCCATTGTGTCATGGCTACCTTAAGTCTTTTTAGTGAGGTGATAGTGGTTATAATGGTCTTAGAGTGAGAGAGGAAATGTCAAGATGTTTTGTAAGGTCCAATAAATGGTTTTATCCCTTTTTGATGATATTAAGGATATTTTGATAAAATTAAGGTAGCTTGATAAGTTAGATGTTTTAGGTTCTCATGGTATATGGGCCTTTTAAAATAATTTCCTAGTGAGATAGGATTTTTTTAGTATTGTGAGGCATGGTTGACATTTATACAGTCATGATATGAGGGTTTATTTATGTGTTTAGTGCCATTGTCCATGGTTTATCCTTTCAAGCCTTTTCAAACCTTCATCACCCCTTTAAGCCATCAAGCACCCCTCAAATCACCTCATATGAGTCAAAATTATTTGTAAAACCTTAGAAATGGAGAAGTGTTTTGATGAAATTACATTATAATGTATTGAAAATATCCCTTTATTACATATGGTCATGAATCATGCATTTCATACCCTAAAAAGTTCATTTTGAAACTCATATTAACTCTCCATGCACCAAGTGGACTCCACACATGCTAAAATATGTCTCTCCCACTTCCTATACCATATATTATATTTTATAATGCCATTTAAATTTTTTACCTCTCTTTCCATCCTACAATGATGAGTCAAAGCTTGATAAATGGAGAACGTGTAGGAAAAGAGTTATTTTTCATGTGTCTTTTTGAAGATGTATGGACTTATACAGACTATTATGTATATAAAATGATAATAGGTTGAAATAGGGGTAATGCATATCATATTATATTATTTTAAAAGTAATAAGACTCAAAATATATCTAAAAGTATCCATCTCTCTCTAACGAGCTCCTTTGTAGCTTGGTAGAACCCTTCAGGTTTGTGGACAGTAAGGATTGGAAAGAAAATATCATGATCTAAAATTTTGGGGAAAGGAAGGGGGTATATTATAGTTTAAATTAATGTAAGTTTTTTTTAATTTAAATATTTATACTTTATGAACATTAGCTAACATATTACCCACTCCAATAGGTTTATACATTTGTGCAAGGAGTGGTAGTGGCAATGGTTTCGATGATTTTTTATACTAACCCATACTTGATTTGTATTATATATATCCTAATAGATAATATCCATCATCCTCTACCCATTTTTCACACATGTGAAGGTGTGTAAGAGAGTAAATCTTCTAGTTTCTTCCCTTTATAGTATGTAGATAGGTTTTCATGCTTTGTAAGGTATTAAAAGTTTGGTTATGTAGGTGAATGATGGTTATGATTCTGTAATAGTCCCATGGGATCCACTCAAGCCTCATATATATATATATATATATATATATATATATATATACAAAAGTACTCAAAAAATCCACCATTTAGCCGAGTAACCCCTTAAGCCCTATTTTATTGTAACTATCTTGATTAGGTATGGTCTCATTTGCAATGTGAGGACAAGTATAAAAGATATTTTTAAGTTATTTGAAAATCACATACACATATCCTTTATTAAATCCATAATCTATTATTCCATATTATTCATTCCCTTATACACTAATCATCTACATACTTAGCCTAGTCTACAACCTCAACTTTCACTCAGTCATCATAAGCCTTTTAAGTAGATTGTGTAGATAAGGTGTTCATTATTTGTTTGAAGATTTATGGGAACATTGGAACACCTAATGAGTTAAAAATATTCAGGATCAAATTTGAGATGGTTTCATATGGAGGAGTCAAGGATTGTTAATTCAATCCTTATATAGAGATTATACAGTCAAAGAACAAGTCTGTAACCTATAAGTAGACTTGAGAAATGTGAGTACTAGAATTAATAATCCTATGTAATGGTGAGAGAAAGAATTAATTTTAGGAATATAATTTTATTCTCAAAGATCCTAATCCTAGTGGAATGCATTGATCATGTGAGATGATAAGGGAGACTTGATGACTTGATTAGTCTTATTAGGCCTAAAAGGTGACCTATATAAGGCTACAGATATGATTCATGACATATATGAATCCTAGATTGTTTATTAAAGTATAAATACATATTATAAGTAAAGAGGATGTAAAAAAAAAAAATAGGAGTATAAGGATATCAGATTCATAAAAGGAAGACTAATTACACCTTCACCATAGCTAGCAGACCTAGTGAGTTCAATTTCAAGCTTGACTGAAATGGAGTGAAGGATTAAGCTCAAAAGAGACTTTAAATAGCCTTAAAATCATGCATTCCATTTTGATAGAAACCCAATAACTTATGGAATAGGTTTTTGGTAAACTGGGTCAAAAATCCTACAAGATAAGGCTCATCCCTTACTCCTTACAAATACTACAGGCAATAATTGTATTCTACAGAGAGTCTAAAGTCCAATGGTTAAGTTGAACAGGGGATAATAAACTCATAAGGTATGTGTAAGGTGGTAGTAATTTTATTCATGATGTGATGCTCATAATTACCTTAATATGTTATTAAAAGAGGTGATTCACATATACAATAAGAGCTTTGAGAAGGAGAGCTAAGTGTCTTAAGGATTGCATAAGAGGTAACTCAAACCAATTTAAGGAGTGGGTTCTTATTTATTATAAACCCTTAGTCTACACATAATAGTGTGGTTCTCTAATATGCAAAAAATATTTTAAGGATTATTTAGGCCTATTAGGCATAAGATAGGCATACACATACCCATATATGGAATTAGACATAGTTACACCTCTTGAGTGCATGGTAAAGATGAAGACTTTGAGGAAACTAATTTTGAAGTGATAGAAAGAATTAAAAAGGTCTAAGGATATAATTACCTATGCCTCATAAGAACCACATGAATCCAAAAGCCAAGAGTATGTCATTCCCACCTAAAGTATAGTTAAGAACCCAACTTAGACCTATAGGCAAGGTTAAATAGGGTGTAGCTATATTGAATCTTATGAAGAAGTGAAAATTATGGATAGAAATAGAAGAAATGTTTTCTCTCTCTTGAGGCCATTATCTCTACTATATGACTAGTCCTTAAGACACTAAAGGAGCCTTGATAGACCCTAATCAAGTCTAAACAATGATGTATAGCTAAGCAAATAGGCTTATACCTATGAATGAGGAACTTTGCTTATTCAAGTTGGTTAGAACCTAGAGACATCCCAAGGAGAGAATGATGGAAACACAATAAAAGTCCTTGAATATTGAAATCATAAAGGAAGATAGAAGGAACACTAAGCCAAGTACTTAGGGCTGTATATGCATGAATTTTCACAAGCCTTAAGCCTTATTTATGGTAGTTTATGGAAGGGAAGGATGATGAATAACTTGAACCTAAGGATGTTTTAATTTTCAAAAGGTATATTTCATGGTATCTACAAAATCCATCACTATAAATCACTCAGGGATCTTTTATTACTATCAAGACACTCACTTTTGACAATGAATTGTTGTCTACCAACATGATTATTGGGTATGATAAAATGGAAAGGGTTGAGTATAAGTAGTCAAGGGTAGTTGTAGAGGATAGAAACAGATGAGAAGGGGGTGTTACAATGATCTTAAAGTCCCTCCAAACATCTATAGGTCATTATGACCTCCAACACTCAATCAAGGACTGTTAGGTCTAAAAGCCTATTTTAGGCCTAAAAAGCCAACATCATCATGGGAGTATGCCTAGACCTTCCTAGGAAATTTTGATGCCATAAAAAGATATAGGGGATGATTCATGTCTTATAAAGGTGGTTTTAGGTAGACAAAATCAAGTATGAGGATCAAACTAGTCTTAAGGCCCTAATCAAACTACATAGTCTAGGTAGCTAGTTCTAGTCATCATTTCAATTGATTAGATATTTCACCATAGAGGGACTTCAATAAAATTATCTAAATAGGATTTAAGCACCCCTATACATTTGAGATTCATGCTAGAGAGAGTTAGATTTAAGGCCATAGTTTTATGAACCATTGTAAAGACTGATGACATGTTCAAAATGCATGTAGGAAGCTCAAATCCTACCAAATTAAATTCATATCTTAACACACATTTTTAATTATAACTCAATATATTTAGGAAATTTTAAGGTTTATATATACTAAAGATCCATAACAATAATTTTTTGTTTAGAGGTCCATATTTTATTAACCGTTGTTAATATGGTGGACCTCCAAAACCCTCCTTAAACCCTACTACAGACTAGTCTTAGAAAAGTGAAGATTTTGGAAACCAAACACTCATGAGTGGTATAATAAAAACCTCAACCATAAATATCATTCAAAGGATCCCCTGACCATGCTACTAGTCCATATGAACATTGTATAGATTTGGTAGAAATTTGTACTTTTTCAAAGATTCATGCAAAGAACAAGGAAAAAAATTATTTGGGATGATTACAATCATTGGAGGAGTTTTGACACTTTCTTCACATTCTCAAGACACCATATTATCAAAAATATGCCTAGAAATACCTCTATAATCTTCCTCTATATAACTAATCTACAGAAATGAAGGACATAGTGACCTAGTCAACTAGTGTGATAAAATTGCAAGTGCCTCTTACTCAAAATATCTCATGTCATCATATGGGAGATAGGTTCAGGCCTAAAAATGATCATACATATTTTATCAAGGTTTCATATAGGCTGTCATGGACATCAAATATAAACATTTAGGCTATTAGGCATAATTGACCTATTTAGCCTACTTGTTCAACAAAGAGGAATGGAGGTTGGCATTGAGGGGATAATGGAGTGAGTAAAAAAAAGATAATACACCCTATGAATGATGAATTGAATGATAAAAGTGTATAATAATGGTCATAATGGAGGAATGGAGGTATTTTATTGACCTGGTCATATGCTCAAAAAGAAGAAGGGATGTTGTATGCTTTATGATGGCATAGTAACATCTCATTTATATTATAATTACCAAGAACAAGAGGAGTTATTTGAAAAAAATAGGAGTTTATCATGATTTAAGATAGTTTGAATAATTCAAACACATACTATACTACCTCACTTCAACACTTAAGGAGGTATTGAAGGGCATCAATACATGGAGAGTCAGCTAGATGAATGTTTGTAACTATTTTGTAGCTAAAGATTGAATTAACTATGGTCATAAATGATTCATAATTATCTCCTCTATGCCATTCTCCCTCATGTTTATCTTCCATTTTTCATATATATTTATTTCTTAAGGCTTTGATTTGTATCCCTCACTTGGGTATGAGGAAACTTGAGTTTTGTACTTGTAACCTATTAGATTGATGAATAGAATATTGTAGATTTTTTATGATTAGTATCTAATGTGTACTTACTTGTTTTTATATGCATAAGTGGTGTAATATTCCCCTTTGTAGGTCTAATTCTTAACTAGGTGATAATGATATTTTTATGCAAGTCATCTAGTGTGTTATGATGTTGATGACTCAAGTTTGGATTGTAAATCTAATTGTAAGTGCCTTTAACTAGGCATTTATCTCATCACTCTCATGCTTTATTCATTTAAACCAACCTATATATGAAACATTATTTCTTAGAAGCCATTGAATATAGTGATTTAGTTCTATGCATTGTCTACTAGTGTTGTTAAGAGTTAAACTTGAGTGGATAAGCAACATAGGTGCATCAGCATCCCTTATAGTAGGTTTATTTTATTAATTCCCTATCCATTTTCACCACAATAGTAATAGGTCTTAGTGAATTGAGATAAAATGGTGTACTAGGAGAGCTAGCTCCATAATCTATATGTCTAGTCTAGTTATAAGGTCACTCATAGCCTTTAGGCCATTCCCATGTTAGTCCAAGTTGATTTAGGCCTAAATAGTCTACTTCATAGGGTACAACTTGGGTTGCTAACAATGATATTGTCTCATATCTAAAATATTAGTAGAGGCAACAATGCTCCATCCAAATAGTTACGTATTAGGATCTTATTGAATTCTAGTGGACTTGTCCTAGTGAAAATAAGCTATACAATCTTAGATCCAAATTAGTCATATGTCTTTTAAAATGTTTTTGCATCACAAAAAGTTCACTAGGGGAATCCTTTTACACTTATTTTAGCTTTATATGATGATCCCTATTTTTCATACTTTAGTTCAATACATTTTTTCAAAATATATGATTATAACTCACTTAATTTCACATTATTATATTATTAGATATGTGATTTACTAAAGATAATGATGTTACCAATTTCCTATGTTAATAAAATACTCTTACTCATGCATGATTTTTGCATTTATTTCTATGCTTCCTATTTTGTGTGTATTCTTTATTTAAGATTATTTACATTTGAAAATATCCTTGTTTACATCTCTAAGCCTATTATATAATTATATGTGTGTGAGTGACATTTGAACATGTCCCTTGGATGTGGTAACTTGTCCTTATTACTTATTTGTGTGATTTTATGTGTGTTCCTTGTGTATGCATTTTGACCATGAATCGTGTTTGACTTTTTCTTAGTTTATGATGCCATGATCAATATAATTCATCTCCCCAATTTTGTGATGCCATGATGGATATCATGCATCCCTCCTTAAGTTGTTATATTCATTTTTACTTACTCAGTCTATGATCATTACTTATTATGTTGTTCATTTATAACATCTATCTAGATATGACAATATGTATAATTAGTTCCACATGCATATTATGTTATTAAATTGATCAGTTTATATGTGATGATATCATGATCTCCAATGTTATCATTGCTACTTAAATTTAAATATTTTATATAACATAATTTCACATAATTTCTTATTTTAAGTTAATTTATTATGCAAGCTTCAAAACTGACCTCAAAATAAAGTGTATACATAGTATCTTATATTAGAGAATAAGTTAAAATAGCCCAGTTCAAAAATAAAATTAAAAAAGGTTTTACGTAATTAATCATAGTTCACTTCCATAATTTACCTATAAAGTAGTTTCAGATAATAATGTTCCATTTTGACAAGGGTACAAGCCAACCACATCCATAAAAACATGGTCTCATGACAACATGTAGAATATAATAATTTAGATTTTTTTTTAGAATCATGGGTAATTACAGGATAGTTTACAACAAGTATCTAGAATGATTTCAGAATTATACTCAAGTTTTTCATATAAATTTTCTCAAAATGGGAGCATCATTTGGCACATGTTCCAAGTTATCCCACATGTTTTTTATAATAAATTCACTTGATAACACTCAATCTCATAATTAATATTCTCATATATTATATTGGGGGTATGTGCATGGCACGTGACCACCTCATTATTTTCACTAGATTTGTAGATGTAATGGCAACTTATGTCATTATCTACACTATATACACTGGAATTATATCATACTATATTTTTCACTAGTTTTTCACCATAAATGAATCCTATTTTGTGTATAGTGGTTGATCCACCCTTTTGTATTAGTTTTTCAATAGAAACGATTCATTATAATTCATACAAGGATTCTAATTTACTTTACTAATTTGGGTATACAATGATGGAGTAAATCATACCTTTAGTTATTAATAACACTAATCTATCAATGAGGGTTAGAGAATGCAAAGTCCAATCCAAGATATTCAATTAAGATAAATATCCAAGGGTCATACATTCTCTAGTTGTTAGTTTTGTAATGGGAAACACAATGGTTTACGGGCCCATTTATGTGTACTCATTCCTTGTTTATTTGATATATAAAAATTTTCTTTTATTTTTTATTTGTATCCGAAGGACTAATTTATACATGTTATATTGTAGGTTCACATGAAGCACAATTTAACATATGGCCTACATCTATGCCTAATCAGCACATATAATATTAGGTATGGATCTATTTCTCTTGCTTAATTAATTTTTATTTGATTCACTACTAGATTAAAATAGGGGGAAATGTATTCATATAAATTAAAATTTAATTCTAAAACAATGCACTTATATCCATCATTTTACACATATTTAGCTCATGCCTAATTCCATGGCTCTAATCCTCTATTAATCTATCTCTGTGTGGATGATCCATACTTATATAGAATATAGATACATAATTATTCTTAATATTCACTCCAAAAAACCTAAGCTCATCCTCTGATTGAGTCAAACTTTCAACTTAAATTACTCTATTTCCCAAACAAGACTTGTCTTTCAAGATTGTCCCATATGCTAGTAGCATCTAAATATTTTGGCCATATTTTCCTACCAAATAATGGATAATTTCTCAAATTTACAATCACTTAATGATTCATACCACATGTTTCTCAAGCCCCATTTGATTATTTTACCAAAATATCACTATAAATACACATTTAAAATCATTTTACACACAAGAGGATCATACATGGAAATGCACTAGAACATCCAATTGCACATTTAGATAAAAACACTTATTTATCCCAATTATGAGTATTGCTTACATCTAGTAGCCTTGATCTTAGTTTGCATACACATATGAGGTCATAAGTCATGGTTGAAGAATGTTAAATACATTAGGATTACACCAAATTTTAGCATTACACTAGCCTTTCACATACACCATCATAACATGAGAGAACCACATGGATTTTGATCCCTCTTTAAATTATTGGTATGTAGGAAACACTCAACTCAGAGGGTGTTGAGTTCAAGCAAAAATTCAACCACTTAGCCATTTTTTTAATTCATAATTATTACCAAGTTATGGTTTCAAGTGAATAATAAGGTACATACTGTCTTCTACAATAGATCATGCATCATAAAACATATACACAAGACCAACAAGCTTTAACACACAAATCTAAATTTTCCCAAAGATAAATACCCCTACTAGATGTCTCTACTCCTTATGACTATAATGTAGGTTGGTCCTATTTGATTAACATAACCTCATCCAAAGATCAAGTGAATCCCTATTCTTGATTCACAATAAGATATATAGTTTTTATTTTAGTCATGTACTATCATATTTAAAACTAAATAATCTATCCATGTTATTTATCCTTTTAACATCTTTATATTTTTAACAAGTTATAAATTACTTTGTGTAATTTATTATATATTATATGCACTCTTATTTTACTCAATTTTTTTCATAATTAGGGTTTAATAATTTTCCTTATTTCCCCAATTTTTATCAAACAGCTTTATGAATTGTTTCCTTAACTTATGTCTCCTCTACGCCTAGAGTGTCACATTATCATATCTTTTATGTTCAGCCCATGTTTTGGTGTTATTTAAATTTTTATGCATGTATGTATGTATGTATACATACATAGATACATATATACGTACATACATTCATTCATTCATGCATGTATGAATACATACATAATTTTGTGTACGAGCACGTGCACACACACATAAATCTAAAGGTACCCTTAGTAATTTATAAATCTAAACTTCATATTAAATATTCATTTAAGCTGATTCTCTCATGATTATTTTATCAATCTTCATTAAGAAGACATCACATTGTTTGGCATGTATATTACACATTTAACCAACATTGTTTCTACATCACTACTATTTATCATGGATATTACACATTGAACCAACATTATTTCTAAATATTTTTTCATATCTTTTGACATCAAAAAATCATAAAAATATAATTTTTAGGTGAATGTTAATGTATTTTCATCTTCGCATCTATTGAAGTAGACATCAAAACCCTATCTCAAGATTCTTTTTACACTACATAAGCTAATTGAGATATAATCTTAGTGTGCTAGATACATAGTTCCAACTCCTTTTATGTTTCCCTACCCAAATTGTGTTATCTATTCTAATTTGAAGCTTATAAAAAGAAAGGAAAATTTGAAGATTTTTCCATTAAAATATAAAAACATAGGTGGAATCCTGATCTACATAGAGTAGGGCACCTACCCTTAAAATTTTAGGTCTTGATTCTAACCTACCAATATTGTTAATTGTTCATATCTTCATGGATCCATTCACTAGTGTTGATCATGTCCTAGAGCTCTAGATTTCATACATAGGTTCTAAAAAGTATGCACAGTCCAAATCCATATTAAAAAAATTATAATGTATAGAAGGTGTGAATATTCATTAACATTTGTAATTTATTTTCATAGCTTAGATTGTTCATGTCTTTGGATATTTATTTTTTGTAGCCATGATGTATATGAAGGTTTTTATTATATTTTCATACTATTTATCTTCATTTTATAATTATTTTAGTTTATTGTGTGCATTGTAATTGAACATAATCCATTTTTTTTATAAAACATAACTAGTGAACCCTAATTTTCCTTCACTTAAGATAACATTTACACCATAAACCTCTTAGGGTTTTTTTATTTTCATTCATTTTATGTGTTTATATTACAATTTTATTATCCATTCAAATTCTCAGGGGTTATCTTCCTTATGTGTGTGTCCTTGGTAGGTTATAATTATAGATCATATTCTCAAAATATAAGTAAATGTTTTATATTTTCTAGATGTTAAATTAAAACATATTAATTTTATAATTTATGAAAGGATTAAATAATTCATGGTCTAATATTTGAAATCACATTTTAAAAAAACTAGACTCTATAATGAAATCACACAAAATGCAAGGAATTCAAGTGTTAATTCCTCTAAGATTTGTGACCATGTTCCATCATCTTATATTGTTTTTTTTAAATGTTTAGATTTAAAAATTATGAGGAATATTGTTCCCATGGTTAACATAAGTGTTAATATTCAACCTTTGAATTAACTCCTTGAATATCTTAATATGACTCCCCAAGAAGTTTTATCCCTAACGTATGTTTTAAGTACCTTATAAAATAAATTACATGATCTATCCTTAGAAATCATTACATATCAATCTTGGTTAAATTCCAATGATATATTTGGTTAACATATAATATTAAGATCTATAATTAATTTATCCTTGTGATTTTAGAATGCTAAAATTTACATATTTTAATGAGTCAGGTGATCATTCCTTACACATTAAGCAAATTTTGGCTTCTTTTGGGAAATAAAAGTTTAATCATATAATTTTTATTAAAGCATTCCATAAAAAATAAAAAATTCATGCTCTCAATTGGTTCCATATAATTCCTAGTGGATCTTTACATACATCAACAATAAGGATCCACATGTTATATTTGAGCCTCTTCTTAATTTTCACCAAGGTGAGTCTAATTTTTTTAATGATTGTATATTATGATTTAAGTCTTGTATGCATAATTTGATATATAAAATAACATAATTATAAAAATAATACATTTTTTATAGGGCATCTTATTTCCTCTAAAAGAGATAATCATTTTTCATACTTGTGAATCTTTCCTATATTTTTAATTTGAGAATATTTCACTTAATTTTTTTTTCATATGCCAAAAATCTTAATCATTTATTTATATCTCTATAATTAAATCCATGTATCACCAAAGAATACATATTCACCATGGGATACAAAAAAGATGACTCCTATAATTAGTCCTATATCTTCTTCTAATAATTTAAATCAATATACTAACTTTAATGATTCTCCAAGAGTAATATTGAATAAAATGATTAAATTTAAGATGGTTTTGATTCATCCTTAATGCAAAAGAATCTTGGTTCACTTGTAATCTTACATAAACTAAAAACACTTAGATTAGAAAATAAATTACTTGATTTGGTAAATAATTATTATTGCACAAAAAATATTATAGACTATTTTATTCCATCTATGTGCATGTTAAAATACATTGCATTATTATTGTGTTCAATTCTCTAATTTTGTGCATGTATATTTGTGTTATTTTGTGATACCTTTTTGTGCATGTATTTCTATGTTTTTTTCTCACAAGTTTGTTGTTACATGTAATTTCATTTCCAATTTTTAGTTAGTTCCAAATTTTCATGAGATTATAGTTTGAAGGTACTTATTTGGTTTGGTTTAATTTCAAAATATTTACTCAAGTAATTGAGAGTTGGAGTATTTAGATTTTTATTACATAATGTTTTGATGTATTATGTAGGATGTTATTATGTGATAGTACAAATATGAGGATCACTGTTCAATGATTATTCTACACATATTTTGTTTGTGAATCACTATGACATAAATTTGTGAGGTTTTTATATTTACACTACTTTTTCTATGTGCACAAGTTCTTATGATGTTTTATGGATAAAGAGACCTTGTAATTCCTAACTAGTTGCATTTAATTCTTTTGATTGTCAAAGGTTTTTATGATTTCATTTAATATCACTATGTTATGATGTTTCCTTGATGAATTAAATTGTGATGTGTTAGGGTGATTTTGTATTGTAATGAACATTTAATTTTTATGGCAAAAAATTATGTGTTACAATATCTAATGATGGTAATGGGTTATTAAGCACATTTTTTAAGGTTGAGCTTATTCCCATATATAAACATTACCATACACTTTAACTAGCTAGTTATCAAGCTTAAGGATATATATTAGTGTGATTATTACTAGAGATAACTTTTAAACATAATGAGTGATCAGGTAAAGTTATCAGGATCCAAGGTCTAAAGAAACTCTTGATTGAGACCCCTAATTGTTACTACATCATTTGGTATCAAAGAAAAGTTTTTTTCCTTGTAGGAGAGAAATTGTAGTCTATTTTTTGTATTTTTGAGTGTGGTATAAAAATGGGGAATAAATATTATATCAAGGTGTAGTGACCATTCTTTAATTTTTTAGTAAATAACAAACTATGTAGGGTTCAATGTGAGAACACAAAGAGTGGCTTGAGCACCAATATTTATAGACTTGGTAGGTATGCAATCTAATTTAGAGGATATGAAAATAAAAAAAATTAAGGCATTTGGATGGTATATGATGAAAATGAAAATTAACCATTATAATAAGTGATTAGGAACTACATTGTAGAAGAAGTTGATGAACCTGAATTAGATTCCTACACATAGTCATAAAGATGACTAATAAGATGAAGTTGGACCATCATAATTACTGAAGGAGTTTGAGTCCTAAATAAATAATTTATTGGACAATAAATTAGACAAATAATTTGAGTATAAAACAATTTTAGATTCCAAAAAGTTCAAATTTACATGCACAAATTTTAAAGCTCATGCATCCATATGGTGAAGAATGTGTAGGTGGAAAGACTCTGTAGAGGCAAGGATGAGATGAAGACTTAAGATACACTGGTTGAAAAATTTAAATTTAATTTCATACCTTGTAACTAACAATTAAATTTGTTTAATAATTTATATAGTATGCAACAAAGCAAGATGAGTGTGAAATATTACATTTTTAATTTCTATAAACTCACCATGAGAGTCAGTCATGTTGAAGATGACACCAAGAATATTTCAAAGTACAAGAATGGATTACACATTTAAATTCAATATGAGTTTGGTGTGATACATTTTTTATCAAGTAAATAAGCCTATTATTATATGTTGAAGGTAAAGGAGAAGTTATCCCATAGATAACAAAGCACATTGTGAGGGAAAGGAAGGTTTTCACTTGAGTGAGGATAAGGAAACAAAAACTTACATTAATTTGTGTGAGAAGGATAAACAAATAGTTCTCAACATAATGATACTAGTGAAAAAAGAGGGAGAGTAAATCCTACCATAGGTATAGCATATGGATGAGGTACAGGAAAAGGATTCAAAGATATATGTTTTAGATGTTATGCAATTGGACATAGAGCATTTGAGTGCCTATGTGCACATAATAAACGTAGTTTTAATTTGAATGCACATATCATGAAATATGACTCAAGTAAAGTGTTGCATAAATATAATATATTAAATAACCATAAAAGGGATTTAATATCATGATGAAGAGGTTTTTTGTCAAACCAAAAAAAATAGAATAGTCCCACACAAGGGAATAATCTATTCAAAACCATTTATATATCTAGAGGTGAGTGATTTGAGTTTATTATTGATAGTGTTATTAATTTTCTTTATTTATTAAGATATGGTTGAAAAGATTGGTATAAATAGGATTGAAAATATAAATCCCCACAAAGTGTCTTCATTATTTTAAGGACATTATATTATAATAAATGAATAATGTCTAGTTTATTTATAATTTGGTTCATACAAAGATGAATTCATGTGTGACATAATGACCATGTATATTTATCATGTGTTACTTGGAAGGCCTTGGTTGTTTAACAAGAAGGAACACAATTATAACCACACAAACAACTATGATTTGGTGAAGGATGGGAGAGAGAGTAAACTTTAAATCCTTTGAAGGATAAGAGTGAGCAATTAGACAAAGGACCAAGAGTCTTGATGATTCCAAGAAATCATATTTTGAAAGAGGTGAAATAAATTACATATCATACATTAGTATATAATATTTCACAAATATAAATTATAATTGAAACTTAAGAAGTAATTTGATGAAAAGTGAAGGAATTTATAATCAAGTTTAGGGATATTATTTAAATTGATTTTATAAATGGGTTAACACCAATGCAAATTATAATCCATTGAATGGAATTTATTCCAAACTCAAGTTTATTAAACAAAGAAACATATAGGTTGATTCTAAATGAGATTCAAATTTGCAAAGATAAGTTTAAAATATTTAAGATAAATGGATGATAAGAGCAAATTTGAGCCCATGAGAAATTATAATAGTGTTAATGCTTAAGAAAGGAGGTGCACTATTTTAATATCCATCAATAATAATATAATTAAGTATATATTTACATTATTGTGCATATATGATTTGATAGATTTTGTAAGGAAAGTGAAATAATTCATAAAGATTGAATTAAAGAGTGGATATTACCATATTTATAGAAAGGAAGGTGATGAGTGGATATAACAAAATTTGTATAAAGGAAGGTGATGAGTGGAATATCATGTTAAATTTTTACGAAAGATTTTAAAAATGGATATCATGACATTTATACTATGTACCACACTAATTACATTCATGAGACTCATGAATGAAGTATAAAACCATTTGTGGGAATTTTGACATAGTATATCTAGATGACATTTTGATTTTTAGCATAATGGATGGAGGACACTGAATGTTTTTGAGACAAGTGTTTTTATGGTTCTGAAAAATAAAGTCTTAGAAATATTTAATAAATGTAGATTCATTAAGGATGAATTAATATACTTGGGTTTTTTAATTTCTCAATAAGGATTAAATATGGATCTAAAAAAAGTGAGAGATATCCTTGATTAGCCATCACTAAGGAGCATATTTAAAGTGTGAAACATTCATGGCTATGTATATTTTGTCAATAAATTCATAAGAATTTAAATTAGATATGAATAATAACCATTTAGGTTATGCATAAAGATTAAAAATAATTTATATGGAACATAAAAGCATAACATAGTTTCCAGTAGTTGAAAAAGGTAATTGAGTAGGTAGTTGGCATTACCATATTTTAATAACATATTTTAGGTATTGTGTTTCAAGTGATGAAAAAATGGGAGTATTCATGAGTTAATAAGGTATGAATAAATATTAATTTAGTAATAACTTGAATGATATGAAAAATAAGCATTCATTATATGATCATGAGTATTATGTCATAGTATAAGCATTCAAGAAGTGGAGGAACTATTTGTTGCCTAAGGATTTTGAATTATATATATTGTCATTATGAACTCCCCTAGTAAAAACCTTTTTAATATACATAATTTATAACTTCATAACAATTTTTTATGTTATCCAAATTTGCTAGCTAAGCTTCTTTAACTTTGTTGATAGCTTTTTGAAGGATCTTGTCTTGGTCATAGCTTGTCTTGTAATAGTGAAGTGTGATGTTGTTCCTAGTGGTTGTCAAGGTCTATTAGGGTGGTCATTACAAGAGGGTGAGTAAAAATACATAGATATGTCATCATATCTTTAATATGATCATTCATGATTTTTTTAAATCATAAATTAAGGTAAATTTGTAAAAGTTAAGATACTTGTCTATTTGGCTTAAGCTTGTCTAAATCATTGTATCTCAAACCCTAACATGCTCCAAACTAGTCCAAGGGTAAAAATGATATTTTAAGTTATTTTTGAATTAATTAAGATCATATTATGCATCATGATGTCTATACTTATAACTAAAAGGTGTCAAAACTCCATTTCTAATGTATGATAATTTGAAACCTTCTCTTTATTTGTTGCTCCAAATTTAGATATGACATAATGTTTGGTTTCAAAGTAAAAATTAGAGTTTGTATGTTATAATTTCATAATTAATGTTGGTAATTATTCAATTTTAATTATATTACATAATATATAATATGTCATTTCTTCAAATGAACAAGCTCCTTGCAAAAAAAGACATTTTGATGAATGTATACAAGGTGTTATGGATGATCAGATCCAATACAAACAAGTAAGTCATGGCTTAGGGTGATAAATACTCAATAAAACCTCATACATATCTAAAAATCTCAAAAAAATACTAAAAAATAAGATACATGTATTAAATGACCAAAAATCCACTTAACTCCATCAAGTTTGTAAATCTGTTAGACAATCTTGAGAAGGTCAATAGTTTTGTGTTAGTAAAAAAAGGAGAGAGAATGTGAAGGAAAATTATATTATGGGAATAAATATACCTTGATTAAATTCAAATTAATAACAATATTTAATCCCTGAGCTTTATGAATCATCCTTAACAAGATAAGGTGTCTAAAACCCTCTCAAAACCCCAAAAATGTAGGTTTAAATAGTTTCAAGAAATTTAGGAACTCATTGGTTCAAATGGAAGTTTTTTTGAAAAATTTAATGGTAATATTATTCATTTAAAATTTTATCCCATTACCCATTTCACATGTTCAAGTAATACAATATCAAAACATCCACATTGGATAAGTTACAGGCCTATGGAAAAGGTTACAAGTAGGGTTCTTAGTAAGTTTTGGATTATTTCTCACCTAAAGTGGACCTAAATAGATTAAATATGACACCCATATATTATAAATTTCACTTATACATAGTTTAATTTATAATACATAATCCATGTCACAGGTGGACAGATAGAGTGTTTGTCAGCGTATGCAACTGTAAAGTGTAGGTTTTGTGTTTCCACAAGAGGATTAACTCATAGAAAGATAATTGGTATTTTTAAATGAATTTAAACACATTAAAAATTATATAAATGTTTACCAATAATATTTTAAATACTTTCTAAATTATCAAACTTCAGACATGCCCACCCCATATGATGTATTCCATAGTTGTAGGACTAGAAATGGGGTTTTCTTCACTATTTTGATGACTTGAAAGGTCTCATGAGAATTTGATGAGGTGAATAGGATTTTTAATTATATTTAAAAGTTTATTAAATAGTAATAAAACTAATTTATATTTAAAAATTCCAAAATACACCTAAATTCCTCTCTAGACACCCTACAAGTGGATTGAACAATGCCAAGAACATGACTGTAATAGGTTCACATGACTCTCCAAGGTAGCTTAATCACATAAAAGTAATGGAGGGAGTAATTAAACATGGAGAGACACTATATATAGTTTTATAAGTAATAAAATGGGCTCAAGGATGGAAAAAATGTAGTAAAAGAGTCAAGAAGCCTGAAGAGGCCTAAAACCCTAAAAGTAAGGAAATCACCCCTAAGGCAAAATGAAGCCTCAAAACACATGGAAAATCATCTAAATTATTTTTTTAGTTTTTAAAAACCTATTAAAGTTAATTTAATTTAAAATAATTCATTTTAAATGATTTTAAGCCTAAAACCTTCTTCTTGACCTCCATCTACAATTTGTAAAGCTCGAGAAGGCCTAGTTTTGTTTGTGTACTCACAGGAGGATTTACAAGGATCCCAATGAATTTTAGAGATGTTAATAGGGTTACCATTATAAAAAATTATAAAATTAATAAAATATTTAGGATATATTATTTATGAATAATCCTTAAGAAGTTAAGACACTCTAAACCCTCCTAAAAGCCTTAAGAGAGCCTGATGATTGAGAACATCATTCCAAGGGGATATAATGAATTAATTTGTCTTGAAAACATATATACACTATATGGGAACCTTGTGGATTAGAAACCATGGCACGTGTGGATGAAAAAGGTACATAAAATAGCCTAAAAATATTATTTTAGGCCTATTTATAGGGTCTCAAGTGTGTACAAGTCTCCAACCCAATTAATAAGGCTTTGTAAGCCTAAGAAAAGGTCTAATGATGTATTCCAAATCACTATAAATAATATCATGGTTATTAAATAGGTATTAAAGTAATAAATATACCTAATAAAGATTAAAATTTCACTTGCATACTAAAGATGATATTACAGACCTATTTGGGGTCACATAGGATAGTTTTAAAAAGATAATGGTGAGCCATAGAAGCTAATGATGCACCAAAATCCAAATTTAATGAATAATCATATTTTTAGGTGTTGATCAAATGAATCAAATAAAAAAATTTAAAATATGGTTATAAATATGCAAGGTTGGACATATAACTTCTAAAACATGAGCTAGATGTCACTAAGGGTAACAAGATCTAGATGCAATCTAGGACAGGAGGAATATGTAGCAAAGAGGTTACAAGACATAATGAAACATGGAGAGGTAAATTATGTAAGAATAATTACATGTGTTAAGACTTCAATTGTAACTTCCCCTTCAAAATATGAGTGGTAACTCCTCATTCAATAACTATGCCACCATGCATGAAGACCATCATGCCACCAAGACAATGCATGTAGGAGTTATGAGACCATTCTCAATCTCATAAAAATTGTAACTAATGGATGATAATTATTATGGATATTTCCCACATCACTTTCTCTCTCTCTCACACTCTCTTCTATATAATTTGTTAGAGTATGTATTTCTCATGCTTACTAGGCTATAACTAGGTATTTTATCTTTTTCCTAGTTTGTGTTATGTGCATATTTATCCCACATTGCTTAGTTAGATTAATTTATGATTTTTACATGCCTACTTATACAATGGTTTTATTTTGTACTAGCATGCTTTATTATGAATAATATATAATTTTCCTTCTTAATTTAATATCATATTTGTAGCTTCCTTGTGTGATGTTCTTGTTGTTAACTATTCAAATTTATGGGTTTATAGAGTGTTTTTAATATTCCTAACATGGTACCGAAGCCTTGAAGGGTTTAAAACATCCTTTGTTTTCATAAGTTTTTAGATAATTGTATTTGTTTTTAAGATTATTTTTCATTATTCTAACAACCCCAGACTATTTGTTTTGATATTCTTTTTGGAGATCAAAGGCTTTGCTTGACCTGGGTGGAGTGTGGGAATTTTCTATGGAGCATCAGATCTACATTGATTTCTTGGATGTATTCACATTGGGGTTAACCATTATCTGATAATTTTGAGATCATGGAGGAGAACATTATTGGTCTATGTAACTCTTTTGGAAGGATTTACACTGAGGTGTTGAAGGAGATAATCCTAAGACTACATGGTAGATTGGTGAGATATCATCATTTACATAGCTCTGCATTGAAGGAACTGAGCAATGATGGTCTATGTTGGAAAAATAATTGGTATGTCTATGTGGAGCAAAGTACCACACTATTTTTGTGTTATATTTTTATTTCTCTTCTCTAGGACTACACTTTGTAGGTGGCATCATTATTTTTTAGGTGGAGCATTGAAGATTAGTAGGACTACATTAGGATTTTTCATTTTCTTTGGAGTGTTAAATATTTAGTTTCCATTGGAAACTATTTTCTATAGGATATTACATAGTGTTTTTTTGAAGGATCTTCACCTTTTGAAAATGCCATTATACATTCCCCAAGTCTAAATGGAGGTATTCATAATAGAGTTGGTATATTTTTGGCAAGATTAGGTTTGGATTACCTTGGAAATATTATGTTTGGTGTTAGATTTTTCTTTACTACATAGGTGGTAGTTTGTTTTGCATAGAGGAGTGTTACATGGTGATTTAATTGTTTTTGTACCTTCCATCGACCTCTCTCCCTTTCATAGCAACATTTACATACAACCTCTCCAATAGTGGTGTCCCATGTCTCTACTCAAACTAGAATCCTTGGCATCCAAGTGACATAAACAATAGTAATTTATTCTTTGTCCTCTTAAAAATAATTCTTTTTATCCATTATTTATTTACTAAGCTATATTTTTTTCCTTAAGAGGGAGTCCAATTCACTTGTACACATATGGGGGCCTCTAATAAGGTTCTTTTTCACTTTAATTTGCTTTAAAACATTTGTGTTTCGATTCCAGTTCCAAAGTGTGGTTGGAAGGATATTTTTATTTCTAATTTGGTCACTAAAACTAGATTGTAATGTAATTTTTAATGTTTTTGACCCATTTACGAGAATTTATAAAGCCTATATATTTTGAAACATAACTCACAAATTGAGTTCCATTTTTTTTTTCAAATGTGTATGGTTTTAAATTATCTATACATTATTGTCATCACTTTTTAAAAATGCACTAATTTTATAAAGTGCCAAAATTGGGTGGGGGGGTCCTTGATACAATCTTTTGGGGGGTTGTCTTGGTGTTGATTTTTTCATCCTTTTTCATTATTTATGCTCTTTGGTGATTCACTAACATGGATTCTACTTCTAGTATAGATCATTGTGATCCTTTGACTACACATAATTACCATATAAGGAGACCGAGAATGGAAAAAAATCATTAAAGGAAAAGGATTATAGTCCTTAATGCTTGAAAATCAACCAAAGTTCATAAAAGAATATGAAAAAATTTCAACCCCAATGTATTTTTGATGAGTGTATGGTTTTGATAAGGACTTATGTGAGTGACAATATGTTTTTTCATTTAGATGGATGTGATTATACATTCAAAATGTGGGATAAAATAAAGGGTTTATTTGGGAATGTAGATCACATGAGATCCATGCAACTTGAAGTGGAGATTACTTCACTCAATCCTAATGAGTTTCCCTTTATTTTAGACTATCTCACTAATTTTAAGCACTTGTTGACATAGTTGAAGGGGAGTGGATGAGATAAGAAATATGATAGTGTGTGTACCTCATTCTATCCAAGTTGAGTGGTCCATTATAAATATTTGCTTCTATATTTTTCTATAGCATGGATGCCTTAGGTACTGCATTTAAAATTTTTAATTAAGATTTTTTTTTGTGAGAGACTCACTAGGAAATAATCCAAATTGTCTCACCTTGAGTCTTACAGCTCTCAAAAAGCATTAGTAGAATCACATCCTAAGATTAAGGTAAAAATAAAGGGTAAAAATAAGAAAACTCCTCTTCCATCTAAAAGTTCCCCTAAGCCCAACACCAACATATCTAAACCCAAATCATCTTCCAAATCCAAGAATAATTATATCCTTTCTTGCTTCTATTATGGGAGGATTGGTCATGAAGAATCTAAGTGTTTTAAGAGAATGTAAGCGATAAAGGATGTCATCACAAAAAAATAAGATTTATATCTCCATCTCCATCTCCATCTCCATCTCATGAGCATGGGAAAGAACTTTATTTTATTAGGAGATCATGGTCACCTATTTTTTATAGTTAGGTTCTAGATTTTAGTGCTTCTCATCACATGCATTTTTCTAAGGAGTCTTTTGTATCTCTTGGTTTGAGTTCTACTTCTAGCATTGAGGTTGGATATTCTTATTTTATTTATATTAATGGAAAGGGTTACATACATATATATAGTTGATGTATCAATGATGCTCTATAATTTCCAAACATCACCACCAATCTAATTTTAATTTATTATATTTGCCATTCTAGTCAGGGCAAAATAGTGACTTTCACACCATAGGGTGCTAAAGTTTAAACTTTTTTAGAGAATCATATACTTATTGCATAGGGTTTTATTTATCATAGTTCTAGACTCTATTACTTTGAGGGTTTTTATGATACTCATCCTCTAAGGACATGTTTTGTTTCTCATGTAGATTTTGAGATTAGGCTTTGGAATGAGAGATTTGGAAATTTAAATTATAGATATTTGAAGGAGTTGAGAACTCACAATATGGTAGATGGTCTTCCTATAGTTTCATGTCTTGATGGATTTTTCTCTGGTTTTGCATTAGGGAAACAATACCAAGATCCATTTCCTAAGGGTATGTCCAAGAGATCTTATTCACCACTTAACCTTGAACATAGTGATTTGATGGTCTTTCCTATTCTTTATTTAAACTAAACTAAGTATGCACTTTCATTTATTGAGGTATACTTGGGTTTATTTTCCAAATTAAAAGAGTGATGTCTTTTCTCACTTCAAATTATTTAAAACTTTGATTGAGTGATGGGCTTCTAGTTACATTAAGAAGCTTCATATAAATAATCGAGGGATTACTTAAGTCAAAAATTCTCTAATTTTTTGGTAGTTTATGGTATTGTTCACCATAATTCTAATTCACATACTCCAAAACAAAAAAAATTAGTAGAATGGAAGAACCAGACTTTGAAGGAGATGGCTAACTACATGATGAATTCATGAGTTTTACCTCCCATATATTGGGTAGAAATAGTTAATTGTGTGTATTACATTCATAATCACACACCACATATAGGACTTGAGAATTTAACTCTAGAGGAGACTTGGTTTGTTACTAATCCTAATGTCTTATTTTTTAGAGTCTTTGGGAGCCATGTTTGGGTGTTTGTACCAAAGAAGTAAAGGAAAACATTGGATAAGAATTGTAAACCTTTTATTTTTCTATGGTATTAATGAGATATTATTATCTTTTGGATCCTAATACTCATGATGTCCATTTTTGGACACATGTATATTTTGATGATCACTTCAAATCTCATGATTCTTCCTCTTCTTCCATGCCACCATCTTTTTGTTTTGATGACTCATCACCTCCTCTTGAGGATTCATTTTTTTGAGGAACTAGTTAAATAAGTCCCTATGAAGGTTATAGATGTTAAGGGTCCTACTACTACTAATGTTGTCATTATGCCTATGTGGGATTGTACTAAAGTTTTTGAGGCAACACCTTTCATCTGGGATATTCTACCCAATAGACATCATCATGCACATTATACAGGTACTATACTTTCATGTCAGGCATTATCTAGGGATTCATAGCCTTTTTCATAGGCTCATGGGATGTAGAAGTGGGATTATGTAATGACATATGAGTATTATTATTTGATGAAGATTAATCTTTGGGATTTGGTCTCTCTTCAAAGGGGAAGAAAGTTTGTTAGGTTCAAGTGGATATATCTCACCAAGTATGCAACTATTGGGTCCATTGATAAGTATAAGGCACATATTATTTTAAAGGGGTTATGACAAGTTGAAGGTATTTATTACTCTAAGGCTTTTATGCCTTTAACCAAGATGGATTATGTTCACCTTGTACTTTCTCTTGCTGCATCATAGGGTTGGCTAGTTTAACAATTGGACATTAAGAGCATCTTCTTGCATGTATATTTATAGAATAAAATATATATGGAGTAAATTTTTGGGTTTGTTCATGATTATTATATTTTTTTCAAATTTATAGGTTTATATATAGTCTCAAACATCCCCCTTGGGTTTGGTATTAGAAGATAGATTATTTTTTTCTCTTTACTGGCTTTTTTCATTGCCACTCCAATCCCATGATGTATATCTAGGGTATTAGGGAGGAAATTATTATACTAGTATTTTATGTTGATGATATGATTCTCATATAAAATTCCTCTTCTTATATTTAGGCTATTTAGTAGGAACTTTTAGTGTAATTTTATATGACAAATATCAATCTTTAGTACTTCTTCCTTGGTTTGCATATTTCACAATCAAATTCAAGGATTCATTTGAGTTAGAAAAAGTACACCCTTGAACTTTTCTAGTGTTTTGGCATGGTTTATTGTAATCCAATTACATCTCCTTTTTAGTTTGAATCCACTCTCAACTCTACCTACACTACTCCACTTTGTGATCCTACACTATACAAGCAGATGGTTGGGAGTCTTAGGCATTTGACCCATACACACCCTAAAATTTCATTTATAGTTGGTGGTGTATCTAATTTTGAACATGATCATTATAATAATAATTATAAAGCTACCAAAAGGATTTTAAAATATCTATGAGGCACTACCCATTTTGTATTACACTACACCAAGGGTTTTACTCAATTAGTTAGGTACACTAATTTAGATTGGGTATGTTCTCTTGATGATAGATGTTCTACTTTTGGCTACATATTTTGTCTTGGTTCTTCACCTATTAATTTTGCATGCAAGAAATAGTAGACTATTACACTTTCATTTACAAAGGCTAAGTATAGGGTATCAGTTATAGTGAATCAACAAATTCTTTGGATTTATAAATTATTGATAGAGTTTGGATTCATGCAAGATTCACCCATTATAATTTGGTATGATAAAAAATGTGAAATTCACATATCCTACAACTTAGTTGAGCATGAACAGAACAAGCACATTGACGTACATATGCACTTCATTTGTTATTACATTTAGGATAGAGTTTTATCTTTTAGTACATTCTAACTTATTAGTAGGTTGAAAACATCTTCACAAATCCTTTTGCATGACCTCATTTCCTTGAGTTTCATGGTGTGATTTGGGTTTTATAAGTTGTCCTTGGGGGGTTTTCTTGAGGACATATTCCTTATTCATTTCATGGATATATATTGTACATGAGTACCTCATCATGCCTAGTTTGTGGGACTTATACCATGGATATGCCACTATATATTTTTTAGTTATTGTTAGTCCCTAACTTCAATTAATGGAGGGTGTTAGAGTATGTATTTCTCATGATTCCTAGGTTATAGCTAGGAATTTCATCTTTTTCATGGTTTATTTGATGTGAAGATATATGCCATATTACCTAGTTAAGCTAGTTTTTTATTTTGCCTTTCCTACTTACGCAATGCTTTTCCTTTGTACTAGAAAGCTTTATTATGAATAATATTTGTTTTTTATTCTTACTTACATATCATATTTGAAACTTCATTGTGTGATATTATTATTGTTAACTCTTTATATTCATGGGTTTATGGTTTTTTTTCCCATTCCTAACATAATTAGCATAAAATGGCTTGTAAAAGGATCCTCAATCTAAGTATGGCAAATCTATGCTCAAGTTAACAATTGTTCTTTCCTTTTTAGATGAATAAGAAACTGATTTTAACCTTTTTCAAAATTGATTTTTAGTATATACTTGTGATTGTGCATGATTGATAGTGATAGTGTTATAAATCCCTCTCTTTTATTCTCTTACCCTTTATCTCTTTGCAATTAGGTTGGATCTTTGCAAGTCACATAAAGTGTTGTGGTTGGTGGAATATGGAATTAGATGTTCAAGTATTCCACTAGTGTTGATTAAATTCACCTCGTGGCTATCCCTTGTAGTTAATGCATATCTCAAGACTTCCAGTTGAAATACTGATGTAAGGAGAAACTCAATTTAGAGCTATGTGGATTGATCAATCTGGCTTCACTTAATAACTACATAGACAAGAGGAGGTCAATATTTTGGTGCATTACCCATTTTACTTTCACATTTTTTCTATCCCTTTTAATTGTTATTTTAATAGGTTTATTATTATTTTAGGTGAAGAATTATGGGAGATAGCCCATATTTAGAGATTCACCTCATTGATTAGGCCACCCACAACCTATAGATGTTTCCATTATTATCATCTAAGTAATAAGACTTAAATAAACTTCTTAGGGGTGAAATTTAGAGTTATAATAGTTATTGAATTCTTGATGGGATAAAGTTTCAACATTTTTTTCCAATATTGATACTAGTCTAGACAAATCTATAGCTATAATAGACTCATTCATGTAGCATCTGGCAACTCTAACAAGGTTTTGGTTCTTAATTTTAGACTAGTAAGCAAATTGCATGCTAAATTTGACTACAAATTTTATTTCCCTAGGTATTCCTTTTGAATTTTTTTAATTACCCCCATTTTTATCCAAAAGAATGAGATTCCTCCATTTTATCCCTTATTCCAAATGCTGTAGAAGGTATCTCCATTTCCACTATAGTCCAAGTTCTCCTAAAGCTAATATGGATAATCTTAGAAACCTAAATTTTATTGAATTAAATGGTAAATATATATACATATTGTACAATATGATGATATACCTATGGCAACCCTTAAAAGTGTCCACTACTTTAGTGGAGAAAACACCATTACCCCTATTGAGGACATCATAGATATATCTAAATTCTACAATATCCATTATATTACTCAAGATAATGTGTCTATTATATTGTTAAAAATTTCATTTAAGTTCAAATCTATAGATTGGTATAGGACCTTGGCACCTAATTCTATTTATTCATGGGACCAATTAGGAGAGCAATTGCATAAGAGATTTGAGGACAATAATGATCACTTGTCATTGACTAAGAAATTAATCACCATTAAGAGAATCCCATAAGATTTTAGACAATATTTAAACTCTATATTTTAGAAATAATGGGATAGGATTCCACCTCTTATGAGGTCTATTACAAACTATGTCTTCGTTTACTATCTCAAATCTTTGAATAGTGACCTAGCTGTTATGGCATAATCCATGGTAGGGACTACCTTACCTGATGCCTATGTCATTGCCATTGGGGTTGAGAATATCCTCATTCAAATTGGAAAGCTTACCCTAAGATATCTTATGCCCTTTTTCCTCGATATATAGCCTCTTATTCCAACTCTTGCTCCCATTCCCACACCAACCAATCATGAGCAAGCTATTCCCAACTAATTAGATATAATAGATAGGTTATAAAGGGTAATAAAAACCCAAGGAAATTAGATAGTGGATTTTAATACGCAAAAAAAGTATGATCACAAACCTTATCAAGATCCATATCAATATTATCATCCCTATCAATCCAATATACCACATTTTTAATCAAACTTCTAAGGACAAGGATAGATTACTCATTCTAGATTGTATAATAGTCATAATCCAAATTTTGCCTCCACCTTTAGAGCCATATTACATGTTCAAAATAATATTTTGTAAGAGCATGACTACTATTATCAATGGGGTTAACCTTATTATCAATATACTAATCAAAATGAGGTGTTTAATCAAGCTTCTATGGCACAAAATGGAACAATGCCCCTTATGACAAAATATGAAGTTCCTAATCAAGGATGGGATAATGGAGAGTAGCTCAATTATAAATCACATTGGCAAATTAGTAAGAAGAAGACTAGTGTTTAGTTAATCATCAAAGGAACATAAGCAAGCTTACCACGTATATAGTAGTGAATACAAGGTTTAAGAGGAGATCAATTAAATATGCTCAATAGGTAGGTAAAATTCTATTCATGAATCCTATGTATCAAGGGGAAAGGAACCTACTACATCTTCTAAGGCTCAAGTGACTCATAAAATTTATAATGTAAGGAGTGTCTTTATATATCAAACCATATAAACTCAAAACAATGTTATAGCTACTAGGGGATAGCCAAGGGTTTGTGGCTCTCCTACCAACATTTTAGACCAAATGAATAAGCTTCATGTGAGCATCCCTATGTGGGGCACATTATCTATCCCTATACAAAGAGACCTACTTTAAGAAGATCTATCTAAACCTAACCTATCATTAAGATGAACAAGACTAAACAATTTAGTCTTCACAAATACATACATGTCTAATGAAGGGAAACTAATCAAAATAGACAAACCTCCTCATTTTTACCTTTCTATGATTATTAAAGATTGCTTGGTTCTGCGGCAAGTAGCTCTATGATACCTAAATAAATAATTGATAAGTTATGACTGAAATATGAACCTAATACCAAGGGATTTTTTGTAATTGGATGGTTCAACTACCAAGACTATGGGTGTGATAAAAGATCTAAGTATTACCCTCCATTCTTCTCCCAAATTTTTTATTACCCAATAAATTGTTGTTGTGGACCTACCACCCTAATTTTCTCTATGCTTTTTAGATACTTCACCACCAAAATGTGGGGGAATTTATCATCTGGTTGGTTCTATATGGTATTTAGGACTAGATATGATGCCAAAGTCATAATAATGTCTGAACCTATATGAAGGTTTCATCTTAAACTATATATGCCAAATATTTCAAATGTGAATTGAACTATCATTAATGAAGGATGTCATCCTATTGATGAAGAACTAGTTGAACCTTTTGAAGGCATATCAAACATCTTTGTTGATGAGTGGAGGATCGAAAATCATGGATATGATCATTATAAATATATTGAAGAAGTTGGTCTAGGTGTATATTATTTATATGGAGAAGGTGTAGTCATACTAGCTCTTTCAAATCTAAGTGAAGAAGATAAACATGAAGCTAAAATTGAAAATAGGTTATAATAAATCCATTACAAATATGTTTAGGTAATGATAGATATAGAGGTGTAGTAGGACAACCCTAAAGGGGTCTCAAGTGGCCAATAAAAGGTAAATATTGGTCTTGAACTACTTTTTCTCATTGAGAATAATGAAACCACTTATTTTTACAAATAAGAACTTGATGAGATGGTAGTAGTGTTTTCACAAGATAAAAAACAAAAGATTGAGTCAAATGAGGATAAAAACTAGGTTACTATAGTTGAGGTACAAGATAAAATTGTATAATTTGTTGAGGTATAATCAAAACATTAGAAATATCTATGTGAAGAAGTAATGGTTCTTAGTGGACCCCAAGAGGTTCAAGGTGGGGATCAATGAGACTAAGATGACATGTGGTAGAAATAAATTTATATTTGGAAATAATTTAAGGTCATTAACAAGTCACCACTCACTAATGATAAGTATGAAGATGATATCAAAGTTTTTTCCCTCTTTGGTGAACCAAATGAAGAACCAAATGGAAGCAGGCCATAAGCAATCATGAGTAAACAAGAAAAATAATTGTATGGATTACTACTTGTAGCTATTAAAATTAGTCAAAAAATGAATAGTCCATGATAAGATAATATTTTTATTTTGAATTTTCTTTCCAAATTTTAAGAAGGCAACTTGGTCATCAAGAAAGAGGACTACCAAACTCTAAAGCTTGGTGAACCATGAATTCATAAGTAGTTACCAAATTTTAGTATGATGAGATTTCATGAATAGCCTAAGAGTGAAGAAGGTTATTAAGTTGAAAAATTATTAGAATATGAATAATGATCTATCTCAAGTGACAAGTGTTTATAACTTTGTAGGTTATATGATCACTCTTAATTACAACCTTTCATTTAGTCCTTACAATCATATGATTAATTACCCTCATGAAATAATGAAGATCACATGATATTTTGCTTCAATACAAGAATTATGAAGTTGTTCCAAGCTTGTACATAATAAGATAAGTGTTTTAATTTCTCCAAGTTCTTATTACACATTGTTTGGGTAGTTGTTTTCTATCTTGTCTTCCTCTAAATACTTCCAGCACATGTTTATCTTGTTGTGTGTTCCTTATCTTGTTATGTATGTTATATTTCTCATGGTGTGTTAGGAAGGAAATTTCAATTTTATTTTGTCTCAAAGGCTAATAAAATTTTCATTTTTAGTTTGGTTCTTGTTGAGAAGCATTATCAAGAGACCCCATAACCCAATGGATGAAATAAGGCCACTAATCTAGATGCATAATAGTCATGTAATCCCAAGAGTTCACAAAAAATGATATCCAAATTAACCAACATAGGTCATTGAATTTAAAAATTTACAAGATAATATTATTTGAATTTGTTGATATCCTTTTTAAGGATCATGTCTTGGTCATAGCATGTCTTGTAATATTAACGTGTGATGTTATTCCTAGTGGTTGTCAAGGTCTCTTATGGTGGTAATTACAAGAGGGTGAGTAAAAATACATATATATTTCATTAATATATTTAATTTGATCATTTATGAAGTGTTTTTTCAAAAAATAAGGTAAATTTAGAAAATTTAAGGTAATTATCTATTTGGTATAAGCTTGTCCAAGTCATTCTATCTCAAAGACTAATATGTTCTAAACTAGTCCAAGAGTTAAAATGTTATTTTAAGTAATTTTAAATTTAATTAATATCATATTATGCATCATGTTGCTTTTGCACATAACCAAAGGGTGTCAAATATCCAATTATAATGTATGATCATTTGAAAACTTCTCTTTGTTTGTTGATCCAAATTAAAATATGACAAAATGGTAGGTTTTAAAGGAAAAATGAGAGTTTATACATTACAATATAATCATACATGTTAGGAATAATTACATTTATAGTATGTTATGTAAGTTATAATATGGAATTTCTTCAAATGACTAAGCTCCTTATAGAATAAGGCATTTTGATGATGTTCTACAAGGTTTTATGCATGATCAGAGTTGTTCTAGCCAAGTAAGTCATGGTGTAAGGAGATAAAGGATAAATAAAACCTCATATATCTATAAAAATCTCAAAAACATGTGTATAAAGAATTTATAGGTTCTAAATGACTAAAAACCCACTTAACTCCTCCATCAAGTTTGAAGGTATGCTAAATAAGCTTGAGAAGGTCAACAGTTTGGTGTTAGTATAAAGAATACATAGAATGTGAAGGCCAATTATATTAGGGTAATAAATGTACCATAATTATCTTAAAATTCATAAAAATATCTAAGATATTTAGGTCCTAATCTTTATGAATCATCCTTAATAAGATAAGGCATTTAAAACCCTCTCCAAACCCCAAAAGCTTAGTTTTGGATAGTTTCATGGAATTTATGAACTAGTTAGAATAAATGGAAGGTCATGTGAGAAATTATAAGTGACTAATAATCCTCTCACATGTATCACATTATCCATTTGACATTTATAGGTAATATAAGAGAAAAACCTTTGCATTGGATAAGTTGTAGGCCTATACAAAAGGTTACAAGTAGGGTTCTTAGTAGGCTTTGGATTATTTATCACCTTAAGTGGAACTTAATCAAGTCAAGATTACCCCTATATATTCTCAATTTCATTTAGACATAGTTTCAAGTATAAGGCTCAATCTAAGTCATAGGTGGAGAGATAAAGTGTTTGTGAGCATAATGTATACAATTACAAAGCATAGGTTTTGTGTTTCTACTAGAGGAAATACTCATAAAAATATCATTGGTAGGTTTTAAGGAATTTTAAAAAATTAAAAATGATATAAAATGTCTCTAATAATATTTTAAATTCCTATCAAAGTCTCAAACTTCAAACATGCTCACCCCATATGGTTTATTCTATAAATACAGGTCTAGATATGCAGTTTTATTCATTATTTTGATGAATTGAAAGGTGCCATGAGAATTTGATGATTTGAATTATATTTTTAATTATATTTACAATTTTATTATATAATAATTAGGATTATTTAGAGTTCATAATGCTAAAAGGTACTTACAATCCTCTCTAGACACCTTACAAATGGACTGTGCAAAGTCAATAACATGATTGTGATAGGTTAACATGAGTCTCTAAGCTACCTTAAGAATATAAAATTCATGGAAGCATTTGAAAAATGTGGAAACACTATACGAGTGTTACAAGTAATCAAATAGAATCAAAAATATCAAAACATAATAAAAGTGTCAAAAAGCTCGAAGAGGTGTAAAACCCTAGAAGCAAGGAAACCACCCTTGAGGAAAAATGAAGCCTCAAGACTCAAGGAGAAACATATAAAAATAATTATGGAATATTTTAAAACCTAGTATAGGTAATTTTAATCAATGAAATGCATTTTGAATACTTTTAGGCATCAAACCTTCTTCTCGACCTCCATTTATATTTTGCAAAGCTTGAGAAGGCCTAGTTTTGTTTGTGTACTCACATAAGAATTTGCATGGATCACAATGAATTTTGGATATGTTAATAAGGTTACCTTAATAAAACACTATATCATTAAATAAGGGTTTTAGGATTTGTCATCTATGAATAATCCTTAATAAGTTAAGATACTTTAAACCTTCATAAAAACTATTAAGAGCCTGATGATTGAGAACATCATCCAAAGGGTCTATAATGAAGTAATTTTACTTCAAGAAATATAAAATATAATATAAAATATAGGTTCACCTTGTGGATTAGAAACCCTAGCACATGTAAAGGAAAATTCTATAGAAAATAGGATAAAAACTTGTTGTAAGCTAATTTATAGGGTTTTGAGTGTGTACAAGTCTCTAAGCCAATTGAGAAGGATTTGTAAGCATGAGAAGAGGTATAATGATCTATTAAAAATCACTCCAAAGACCCTCATGGTGATTAGATAGGTATCCAAGTAATAAATACACCTAAGAAAGATTGTCATTTCACTTACATACTAAAGATGAGATTGTAGACTTGTTTGAGGAAATTGAAGGTAGTTTCAAAAAGGTAATTGTGGGTCATAGAAGGTAATGATGCATACAAAGCTACCTTTCATTAATACTCATAATTACAAGTGTTTATCAAAGGAAATAAATCAAATACTATTTAGAAACAAGTTATAAACTTGTAAGGTTAGACTTAAAACTTCACAAGCATGAGATAGATGTCACAAAGGGTAATAAGAGGTGGATGAAATATAGGATAAGAGGAATATAGATAAAAGAGGTTACACAAAATTATGAAACATGGAGATTTCAATGATGCAAGTGTAATTTAATGTGTCAATATTTCAATTATAACTACCCCTTCAAGAGATGAATGGTAACTCATTCAATAACTATGCCACCTTGTATGAAGACAATCATGACACTAAGAAAATTCATGAAGAATGAGTTATAAGACCATTCTCACTCTCATAAAAAATTTAACTAATGGATGATAATGATTATGGACATTTCCCACATCTACTTTCTCTCTCTCTCACTCACTCTTCTATATAATTAGATTAAAATGGCTTATAAAAAGATCCTCAATCTAAGTATGGTGAAGCCCTACTCAAGTTAACACTTATTAACTTTTTAGATGATTAATAAGATATATTTAGCCTTATTAAATATTTATTTTTAGTGTATACTTGTGATTGTGTATGATCAATAGTGGTAGTGTTATAACTCCCTCTCTTTTGTCCTCTCACCCTTACTTCTTTGTAAGTAGGTTATCTCTTTATAAATCACATGAAGTGTTATATCTAGTGGCATAGGGAATTGGATGTGGGAGTCTACCATGAGTTTTAATTCAATTTATCTATTGGTTGTCCCTTCTAATTTATGCATCTCCCAAGACCTCCATGTTGAATTAGTGATGCAAAGAAAATCTCAAGTTGGAGTTGTGTGGATTGATATGTTTTGCTTCACTTATTAAGTTCATAGGCAAGTGAAGCTTAATATTTTGACACATCCCCAATTTTAATTTCATGTTTTTCTCTCTTCCTTTTCCTTTTTAATTGAATAGGTTTATTAATATATTGGGTTAAGCATCAAGGGAGCTATCCCATATATAGATATTCACCTCATTGATTAGGTCACCCACATCCTAGAGGTGTTTCCATTGTTATCATCTAAGTAATAAGGTTTTGAAAACCTTTTTAGGGGTGAAATTTATAATGATAATAATTAAATAATGTTTTCATGTACACTTTAAAATTTAACAAATAGAATGAGAGGAAAAGTGGATCGAAGGAAAGTGATCTCCAAAAATAGTAGACTGAGGAAAAGCATTTAGGTTCAAGTTATCAAGTTTTGATGGAGCATAAAGAGGTAGGCAATGGTGAGGGGGACCCAGGTGGGTTACGGTGAATCTTTTAGAGAGATTGAAAAGTGTGCATTTCATACATCTTCACCAAAATCCTTTATGAATTAGTTCATCACTCCCAATGGTAAGATTAGTAATGCTTAGTTTTTTTATCAAACATTCATAGGTGGGGAATAAAATAGCACCATAAACCTTCTCTAGCCATTTGGTAAGCCCTAATAAATGTTCCTGGGTTGATAATCTTAAAGGAAATGTTGGTGAATACAAGGAAGTTTTTATAGGTATATATTTTCCCATTTCAAAAGATGTGAGAGGATTTCATATTGTTATTCTGGATGAATTGAAGACCAAGGAATCTTTATGGTGGTTTTTTTTGTTTGGTGGGTAAATTTCTTGGGTTGCAACCTAATAGAAAGGACCTGGGATAGGATCTAGTGTAAATTAGGAGGGTCTTTGGATATCTTTGATCTTAAAAATTATTTTTTCCTCATCAAATGCACCAATGATGAATATAGTGTGCATATCTTAGTAGGAGACCCTTGGTTTATGGGTAGATCTAGGATTTTTTTGAAAAAAATAGAAGGTAAACTTCAACCTTGAGCAAGAAGATATTCATAATATGCCCATTTGGGTGTGTCTTCCTAGGATTCCTCTAGAATTTTGGGAAGAAGATTTATTCATCAGTATAACATAACATTTGGTAATCTTATTACCTTTGACTTAGATACAAAATCTAGGACCCACATGGTGCATGTTCAATTTTGTGTGAATGTAAGGATGGATCAAGAATTTCCCCATTTTTTATTCTTAATTTCTCAAGTGGTGAATGGAATAAAAAGTTGATTATGAATATTCATTACTAAAATGTGAAGGATGTAGGAAACTGGGACATATGATAATAAATTGCCCCTCCTTTGTAAAATAGGGTCCTGATTTTTTTTCAAAAAACAATCAAAAGACATGGATAAGGAAATAAAATATCAATATAAAAGAGATTTCATTGACATCTCATCCTCTTTATTAGGCTAACATTCTTCTGAAGGACAACATTATAATTTCTATAGTGATCAAAGATGCATCTACATCAAGTAATAAGCTACCTTAAGTATAAATAATTACAAGGGATAATGTGAATTCTTTAGAGTTTAATAAGGTAGTAGAGGTAGATTCTAAATAAGGTTTTTAATTAACAAAAAATACACCTTTCATAATTAAACATTGAGAAAAAAGGTAAACTAGAGTTAATGAGATGGATAAGGAGATTACAAAGATCTAAAATACTAAAAATTATCCTATTCATTTTACTTCTTAGATGGTTTTTAATATTTTCCAATGTTTGGAAAATTTGGAATAAGGTGAAATTAGGGATGCTTCCCTGAGGAAGTTTTCACCATTAAAAGAATCTTTTTTGACACAGCTCAGAACATCACTGGGTTGAATGAATAAAAGGATAAAAATTAGTTCTCAAATAGGATATGTTTAGCTTATACATCACCAAGTTTTAAGCTAGATCATGATAGAGAGGAAAAGGATATTAATTCATATGGGTATAAGAAGCAAGTAGATATAGGTATACAAAATAAAAAAGGAAGATTTTCATCAGCTAAAACAAGAAAGAGTAAAATAAAGAATGAGATAGCTAATGGTTATCAAATAATTTTAAATCTAAAACTAAGTAGAGAATCCATTAGTCAGTGTAATACATAGTAACAATGAAGATTATGTCATGAAATATTAGGGGTATAAACCATACTAGCAAACATAGAGTTTTCAGAGATATGAGGATCACTAATCAACCAACTATTATTATTATTTAGGAAAAATAAATGGATAGTAATGTTTTGGAGGCAACATAATATTATCTTTAGAAGGAATATTTATTTTCTAGTGTAGGAACAGAGGGAGTGTCAGGAGGTATTACTACCTTTTGGGGTGATAAGAGATTTAAAGTTGAAATCCTTGTTAAAAATAGAAACCATATAGCTCTTTTATTTACTGATCTTTCACATAATATTTCATGGATTATTTCAAATATTTATGCACCTAACATGATTTTTGGTAGGAGAAGATTATGTTTGGATATGGTGTCTTTCAAAAATACTTGTAAAGATTTTAAATGTATACTTGTGGGTGATTTTAACACCCTAGTTTGTGTTGGAGAAAATAAAGGAGGTATTCAATACTTATTCATAGTACGGAGGTTCTGGCTGAGTTCATTGTTGTTAATGGGCTATTTGATATCAAACTAAGTAGATCTCTTTTCACCTAGTCAAATAAAAGGATTGGTAAGAATCTTATTCAAACAAGATTGTATCGAGCTCTTATTTCCCCTGATTGGTTTAGAATTAAAGATTTATATTTGTCTTCACTCCCTAAGATTGGATCAGATCATAATATATTGGCACTTAATTTTATTACTAGTTTTAAAACTCATAAGACTCATTTTAGATTTGATTATATGTGGTTTGGTCACCTAGAATTGGTGGCAAGAATAAATGAATGGTGGAATGTCCAAGCCTCTGGTATAACTATGTTTAAGTTTTCTCAAATATTAAAAAATGTCCAAAATAAAATATGTGTTTGGAATCATAAGGTTTTTAGAAATATATTCCACCAAAAAGAGAATATTAAATCCAATTTTATTTCTCTTGAAGATTTTATTACTTCCCAAGGCCTTAGTGAACATTTCCTTTAGTAGGAGCATAAACTAGAGTCAGAATATCTTTTCATTCTAGATCAAGAAGAATCATTTTGGAGACAATTTGAGGGATACTTGTTTAAAGGAAAGAGATTGTAATATAGTTTTATTTCAATTAAATACACTCAAGAATAGAAGTTGTAACATAATTAATAAAATATTTGATGAGGATGGCTCACTTCATATGGATCCTATGGTTATTAAAGAGAAAATAGTGAGTTTCTTTAAAGATCTTTTTGTTCCAAACTTAGTGCCAAATAATGAAATGAATGCAAATTTTATTTAGAATATCCCAACTATTATTATTGATAATGATAATTTCAATTTATTGAGATATGTAATAGAATATTAAATAGAGGTAGCAGTGTTCTTAATGAAAAAATACAAAGTGTTGGGACTAGATGGCTTTCCTTTGGATTTTTATCAAAATTATTGGGATATTATTAAGCAAGATGCATGGGTAGCAGTGGATGAATTTTTCTCCTTCAATAAAATTATTAGAGAGGTTAATAATACTTTTATCACTCTTATTTACAATAAGATAGGGGACTCATAATTCAAGGAGTTTAGGTTTATCATCATGTGTAATTTGGTCTATAAAATCTTTACAAAAAAATTTGCTTTAAGGGTTAAGCCACTTTTGAATAAAAGCATTTATTTTAACCAAGGAGGATATGTTTCAGGAAGATAAATGAAAGATGGTATAATTGTGGTTCTTGAAATGGTTCATTCCATAGCATTAAGTAAATAGAAAGATATGTTTTTATAAAATTGATATGGTCAAAGAGTATGATATAGTGGACTGGGGTTTCTTGGATTCCATTCTAAAGAAATTTGTTTTTCATAAGCATATTAGAAGGTTGATTTATAGTATAATTTCAATGGCTATGTTTCATATTATTATTAATGGCTTCCCAACTAGATTTTTTGGGAGTGAGCATGGAATTAGATAGGGGGACCCATTATCTCCATTCTTATTCATTATAACGGTAGATTCTCTAAGTAGGAACCTTTTGTATGCACTTAAACAAGGAAGTTTGAAGGTTTTTAAACCAACCTCAAGGTATCTTCCTTCTCTTAACCAAAATTTTTTGATGACATGATCAATTTGGCATTGGCTTCAGTTAGGGAGACTAAAGAAATTAAGTCAATTCTAGATAGTTATGCAGTTGTCTCAAAACAATTGATAAACTAATCCAAAAGTGATTTATTTTTTATTAACATATTGGTTCCCCATCAAAGAAATATTTCTATTATTCTTTATTGTTAGATCAAGGAAATTTATCAGTTTATTTAGGGATGCCATTGTTTAAAGGGAAAATGAAATCTAAATGTTGGTACCCTCTAATTGAAAGGTTTCAAAAGAAGCTTTCTGGTTAGAAAGGGGCTTTACTTTCTTATGTGGGTAAAGTGTTTCTAATCAAAAGTGTTTTAAAAATTATCCCTATATACATTATGTCCCTATTTAAAATTTTCAAAGTTATACAAGAAAAATATAACAAAATTCAAAAAAGGTTTGTATGGATGGGAGTGGAATTCATTCACAAATTCCCTCTAGTGGTTTGGGACAAGATATGCCTTCCAAAATATTTTAGAGGACTGGTTATTATAAATATTTCCTCCATGAACAAGGTGTTAGTTATAAAGCTTTATTAGAGACTCCTCAAAGAACCTTCTCCTTGGGAAAATGTTTTTTATGCCAAATTTCTTGGATATAATTCTCCTTTATCCTTCCTTACTGAGCTTATTTTTATTAAAGTATCAACAATCTGGGATTTATTTTCCAAGAATAGGGATATTTTACTAAAAAGTTGTAAGTAGAAGCTAGGTAATGTTCATAATATTAGATTTTGGAAGGATCCTTGGATTTTACACCATTCTCTAGAGACTCTTGTTCCATGGCATCAAGTTTCTCATTCTATCTCTTCTATGTTGGGATAAATGGTGGTAGATTATATACAAGTTTGCAATGGTAAAAAAAAGATGGAAACATTAACCCTTGATAATGTTGATGTTTCTTAAGAAACTATTGTTTTAGATCTTAATTTTATTCTCAAAGGGAACTATATTACAAATATACAGAGGGAGGATGAATTAATTTGGATTGATTCAATGGATGTAATATATCATGTTAATTATAGATATTTGAATCTTCAAAATTTGATAGAGAGGGAAAAACCATTGGGTCATATTTGAAAAAAAAAATTAATTTTAAAAATCAACATCTTCATCTAGTTGAGTGTCCAAAATAGAATTCTTACTTTGGATAATCTAATTAAAAGAGGTATTTGTGTGGTAAATAGGTGTGTTCTATGTGAGGATGGTAGGGAATCTATTAATCATATATTATTTGGTGTGCATACTCTTTCCACATTTGGGGTTCTCTACTTCAAAGATTCAAAATTATTTGGATCTTTCAACTATTATGGAGCCTTGGTAGGATTGGTATTGTCCATTTGTTGACCAAGAACTCAAAGAGATTTGGAATTTAAATTTCCATAATCTTTTATGGAGAATTTGGAAGGAACACAATAAAAGAATATCTAGGGATAATAAAATTCTCTTTGTTAGAGTATCTAATATAATATTCTCCCTCTTATCTAAAAAATTCAAAAATATAAGATGGGGAAAAAGGCATCATTTTTTTCCATTTTATAAAATAATTTCTAAAGAAAGGAAGATTAACCTTGATAACATTCCTTTGGTGGATCCCAAGATATCCTTGAGAAAATTGGTGAGATGGTTAGCTCTTCAACCGGGTTGGGTGAAACTAAATTTTGATGGGTATTCTAAAGGAAACCCTATGAGTTGAGGAGGTGGTGGGGCTATTCTAGACCATCATATGGATCTTATTTTAGATTATTAAAGAATCATGGGCTTCCAATACAATCATTTCTTAGAAGATTTGCATTCTTTGTGGGGGTACAAGTGGCTCTTGATTTGGGATGCCAATACATTTGTATTGAGGGGGACTCTCTCAATATCATTAACTATATCAATAAGATGAATTTGGTTTCCTGGTCAATATCACATATTGTATATGAAATTACTAAGTTAAGCAAAGGCTTTGAAAAAGTCATTTTCTAGCATATGTATAGAGAGGGAATATGCTTGTTAATACATTTGTTAGTAGGGGTAGAAATAAAAGAATTCAAAGTTTAGCATAAAATGGAGGTTCATCCCAATCATATAAATGATATTATTATCAAGTACAAAATCAATCTAACTATGTATGGGTTAGATATATAATAATCATTGGCATGTAAAGCCAACCTTTGAATTATGTGTTTTCACTATGCTAAGTCATAATAAAATTCTTAATCATATCAAAAAATAATATTATTTTTTTCATCATTACATAGTCAACCAATTCTACAATAATTTTAAGTCTATTACTAATAATGAGTTGATTCAATTTGGTAACTCTTAAAGTGCAGGTTTAGTAAAGTATGCAAATATGTATTTGGCCATGGGAGGGGATTTGAACTGCACATAATCAATGAATACAGATCATATAAGGAACAAGCTAGATGTTTGGAAAATTTTATATATAGGTGGTATAACAAACTTCATATATTTTATTTGTGGTTGTGATACATATGTATCATAACAATTTACAAAAAATTGGGTAGACCAAGTGGTCAATATTTAGAACATTTCTGTTGAAATTATAGAGGAACTAATTTTAAGGTTTGTTGGACTTAACATTGAATAAAACAAATACATTAAATTGACTATGAATCTTAAGTAGGAAAAGGAAAAAATTATTTTGGGTGATGAAAAGCTTAAATTTTTTAAAGGAAGATTCAAAAGAGAGGAATTATCTATTCCATTTGATGAAGTGGTGGATCAAATAATATGGTATATAACTCTTGATGGTAGATATAAAGTGGTCCATTACTATAATCTCCCTTTCTTGAATTACTTTCAGCATAACATTCCTATGAGTATTCATTCTCATATTTTGCATTCCTTAGAAAATTTAGTTAAAGAGGTGAAAATGGGTAAGAAAATAGAGCCATTACAATATGTGGTAATTTTCCTCATTTATAAATTTTTCCAAGCTCAAAACCTTGTTCCCCAGTATTCAATTGCTAAAAATAAGAATGTCAATGTGAATGTATCTACTTATGGCCCTCCTAAATAGATTCTAATAAATAGTTTCAAACCTAAAACTTTGAATAATGTGGACCATAGTAGGGTTGAAAATAAAAAATAGGGTTTTTTCAATGATCAAATGTTTCAAGAATTAGATGTAGTAATTAATCTTTACAATATGGACAAGCATAATGGTAAGGAATAGAATACTCAAAAGGAGATGGACAAACATAATGTAGAGGAATAAAATACACAAGTTAACACTCTCTTAGATGGAAATAAGGAAGGGACAATATAGAATTCCCTAGGCAGCAAAAATAAGGATGACTATGTAGGTGTATAAACATGGGATCCTTATTCTAATATTTAGGTAGACTTTGATTTGAACTACTTTAAGGATATAGATAAAAATAAAAGCAAACTATATATATATTTGGGGATGAGGTAAACCTTCATAAGTAATTCCTTCATTGGTTATGAAGGATCATTCAAGATTGAAATAGGAGTTAAATAATTTCAAAACAAAATGGATTATATTGCACATGGGAGAGAGAAGTGGAAATGACTACTCAGATTGATATTTTGATTGACAAAGTTAATATGTTGGAGCAAGATAATAGATAACTCAAGGATAAACTTAATATTCTAGTTTATTTTAGTAAGGTAATGGTGAATAATGCAATGAAAATCATGGAAGGGTTATCTATATTTTTTAACAATGCAAAAACAAGAGAGAATGACCCTAGGCCTAGGAAAATGCTTAAAGGAGTGACTACTATGACTGATAAGGAAAAAATGGTAGGTGGTTCAGAGAACTTCCAAATCATGATATAATAATGAGATAAGGCTTAAGAGGAATGGAAGAAAATTCACATATAAATTTCTTTGCTATGTCATGCAAGTTATATATCAACTATTTTTCTATTGTCTCTTAAGTGAACTTGTATTTTTTTACTATGTTTGTTAATATTTTCATATATGTAACTAGTCATTTAGGTGGTTATTTTATATGGGTAGGATTCCTCTAAAACCCACTTTTACCTATAATAAAAACATATTGTACCCATAAAAATTCATTGAGTCCATTTACAAGTTTTTATATTAATTTCTTGAGAATAATAAAAAATAGACTTTAAAAGGAGACAAGGGGAATAATTATAAATAAATGATTAGATTTATTGGTATTATTAATAAACATAGAAGTTCATAAATTTGAAAGGGTGACAAGGGAGGCATTGTGTTATCTAATGAAAAGGAAGAGTTATCACTTGAAAAATACGCTGTCAAAGTTCCCTAAAAGCATGAATAAGGTATCTACATTCACTTTGTCACACTTAATGTCATGATAAACATATATTGATAAGAGATAACATAAATATAAAAATAATGTTGAATTCAAAATTCATAATTTTAAGGTTAATATTATTAAATCTGAGAGATTTAAATGTATAGAGGTGATAAATCATGATAATTTATTTATCCACCTAGTTATTTATAAAGGTTCATCAAGTTCCATATTTAACCTATAGTCATGTATAAAGAAAATTAATTTTCACATTATTGCATTTAGATATGTCAAAGTTATAGGGTAAAAGCTGCATACTTGACAAAGGATACATATGTGATCAAGTTTATTTATACCATATGGGCTTAATACCACCAAGAATAAAAATCAAAGTAAAATTAATGACCATAAGAAATAATATGATAAAAGTCTTATTCACTCATGCAGACATAAACATGTGATATACTATTCACTAAAAGCACAAAGAGAAAAATATTGAAAAGGGTAAAATGAACTAGATGTTTGTTCAGTGCTTTATCCATACATAAGGAATAGGTTTCATTCTGATAAAAAAATAAAAAAATAAATTAAATGTGCTCCCCTACATAAATAAGGTTTATGCATATTTCAAAATTCACTTATAGTCCAATTTTTTTGATAAATTACATGGGGACTATTGGAAACAAAATGGGATAAATAATTATATGTAGATAAAAAATAATATAAATGAATAACTCATCAATTAATTTAAATTCCTAGGTAATAAATTCTATTGTCTCTTATTTGTATTGTATTTTGATAATAGCATCTTATTCTAGAAAGTCCTTAGGAGGAATTAATAAAATGCTACAATATTTTAAGTCATAAAATGAACCTTCAACATTTTGGATATCTCAATGGAATGCCAAAATGCCATATATTATAAAATAAAATGGAAATGTATGGGACTACTTAAGGACATTAGGGAAAATTAAAGAGATATTATTCTTCAATATCACAGTAGAGAGTTATTTTTTTAAGTATGAGTTAGATATAAGTATAATATGATGATTCATAATGTGTGTAAATATGACTTGGTGAAATTCATATTCTATAAATGCTTTGAATATTCCAAAATCATTTCATGGATTGTATAACATTATGACCCATACTTAAAAATAGTAAAAAAACATAGGGAAAATTTTGTTAAATTTTAATGCTAAAAGCATCAAAAACATATTTGGGTTTCTTAATAATGTTAGGATACATGTACACCTAGGGATGGTAGAGATGAGATACAACCATAATCTTGGATTTTATAGGAACATTTTATTACAAAAGAAAATAGTCATGAAAAAGATGGTAAATATCACATGCTGAGATGTATGAGTGACATGAAATTGGAACCCTTTAGGGTAGAAATGTTTGTGCCCTAATTTAAATATGCTATGTACATATTATTAAAATTATTTGGGGAATAATATAATTTATTTGTAACTAAAGCCAAATTAGTATTCTTAGTTAACTGAAACTCTACCATCACCCATTTACATATGATTATGCAACTCTATTGTCTTCATATATTGATAATCAAATGAGTTAGAACAAGAGGAAAATTGGGATTAATAAGTTCAAATAATATTTATGCATGTGTCATATGTATTTATCTACACATATAAAATAAAATCTAAAGAAATTTAAAATAGTATAGTTGGTCTGTGATAATGAAGCATGATAGCAATTTTGAAAATCAGTACAAAATTGGACATGGCATTTGAATAAGCACTTTGAGAATGTAGATTATTATATATTTGAGGATTAATTTTTATATACCTTTATATGTTTTTATTTTACAAGGAAATACCAATATTAAGTAGATCCTCAAATAAAGTATAGAGACCATTTTAATTATCAAACTCTTGAGAAAACCTACCTAAAATTGGGTTTATTAATGGTTGAAATTAATTGGAACTTATACCATAGTTTATGGATCAGATGTATCCGCTTAATCCTAAACAAATATGTGTCCTTTTTTAGGAATGTATTTTACATTGCATAGATTTGAGGTATTTATGGAGAGAGGTAAATAGTAGCAAGTTGATATTTACCAAGAGGTAAATAGTAATAGGTTAGTAAATAGTAATTAGTTGGTTACAACCGTATAGGTTAATATGGTAAGTTAGAATATTATTTTTGTGATATATTATTATTTTTTATAAAAATACATCATAATAGTTTTGCTTAATTAGTGGGATTTGGGTATGAGAAAATGGTGGATAAATTATAGAATGTTATTCCTATATATTTGTATTATTCTCAGATGTATTATTATCAGATTGAGAATAGAGAATAGAAGAGTGTAGAATATATTAGTTGTGTTGAATATATTATCTCTATATTATCACTTCCATTTGAATATGCATGAGTTAAATTAAATCTGTGATCAATTATTTTATTCCCCAATAGTGGTATCAAATTTGGTTTGGCATCAACAATGGAATCTTAAATAGTTATGAGGGATAGGTAGTACTGCACTATATCCCTATGCATAATATATTTTTTTTTTTGAGAATGAATTATTTGTAGTTTAGCTTTGTGACATGAAACCATCAAAGAGGGTGAGAAAAAGAGTAGTACTAATGTTTGAAGATCCTAAAATTCCATCCACACGTAATCATCATAGAGATTTTATTACAACTATTCTTTGAGCCATTATTGCTATTTTAGTTTATAGTTCTAAGCTTCTATGAATATTGTAGAAACAATATTTAATTGAATTAATATTATTCTATTCTATTTAGAAACTATATCAACAAGCTTACAAACCTAAATTTCAATGTGTTTTAGCTATGAATTAACATGTTAAAACAAATAAAGGTGTTTGAATAATTAAGAATAGAAGGAATTTCACATTGCACCTGACTCTAGTTGTGTATCTGTGTTATTTGAAATTATTTATTTCAAATAACTTTTATGCATCGATCTTGGAATGAGACAACAACAAGCTGGACACACATCAAAAATTTTAAATTTCTTGGAGCTTCATACTATTTTCAACACATATTTTAGAAAACGTGCCATATCAATATTCAAACATGGTGACTCAACTCTCTAAGTAATATTTTTCAAAAGGCATTGGTAGTATATTTGATACATATAGCTATTATCACAATGCAAGTTTATTTATTTTCTATTTTCTATTTTATTTTATTATTAGGTGAATATTATAGGGTGTTTATAGTAGTAAAAATATCCAATTAAGTTGTGTCATTGTAGTCAATTACTATAGTTTTGTTTTAATTAGGTTTTTCCCACTTTATTATCTCAATGTTATATCTTAGTAAAACCATAAAAGTTGATAGGGTAGTTTATAAAGTTTGTTGTCATATATGGGATTTTATAGTTTAATTTTTTTATAAATTATTGGGTCCATAATAAAATTCTTAAAATCAAAAGTCTAAGTATCAAAATAATGTCATCATTTGTAAAAAGCCATTTAGTTAGAGGTTTTATGTTTTAGTGTCTATATGTCAAAAATGTCAAAGTAATTTAGACCTAGGCATCATATAAAGTCATTATAGAAAATTGTAAAAATAAAAAAAATTGCCTTACAGATGCATTATCACTTTTACATGACATCTACATTATGGGGGGGATTTCCCTTGGAAAAATCATGCACTAAAGCTTCATAGATACATTGACTAAGTAAATAGTGAAGTTACTAGAGGATAGAGGATACAAGGAGGATGTAGGTCTTTCAGTGATCTCTCCTCAGTTTCTAATGATGGGGTTGCACCAATGTTTTGGTGACTTAGTATGGTGTGATATTTGTAGTGTGTTTTTCATTTTAACTATGTGATTTTCAAAATTAGAACAAAATAATAATTCTTGTTTATGTAATGTAATATATGTGTAATTCTGAACACAATTCCTTGATGTGAAGACATTGTGAAAGGATAGAAAACACTAATGTAAGTTAGTTCATGGATCTTGAAAGGGTTTGTGGTAGATCCAAAAAACCATAAGAGGTGAATAGTGTTTTGGTAATAGTTAAGAGATCAGTTACTATAGAGATCCCATGACTACCTTATCTATGGAGATGACCCTTAGTGACACATCTGTTATAGTCACATAATGTGATGCATTCCTTCACATAATAGTGGTCACGTGTAGCAAAATTGTGCCAGTAGTATGTAGAACTAAGAGTTTATGGTGGCATGAAATTCTCTTCATTTTTTTCATGTCAAGGTTTGTGGTAAACCTATAAAACCATGGGAGGAGTGAGGCTCTCTTTATATCAAGGTCATGAGCCAAATAGGGCATGTTACAGTGGTTGAGAATATTGTAGATAAGAGTGTGAATGTTTTTTCACCATGTAAAAACTATTGGGAGAATGTTAGGAATCACTTTTACATTACATATATTTGAGGTATTTATGGAGATAGGTAAATAGTAATAGGTTAGTAAATAGTAATTAATTGGTTATAACCATATAGGTTAATATGGTAAGTTAGAATATTATCATTGTGATATATTGTTATTTGTTATAACAATATATCATAATAGATTTGCTTAATTAGTGGGATTTGGGTATGAGAAAATGGTGGAGAAATTATAGGATGTTATTCATATATATTTTTATTATTCCTAGATGTATTATTATCAGATTAAAAATAGAGAACAAAAGAGTACAAATATATTATTTTTATTGAAGAGATTGTCTCTATGTCATCACCTCCATTTGATTGTGCATGAGTTAAATTAAATATGTCATCATCTCTTTTATTCCCAAACATCCTTAATAATTATATGGTAAAATTTGAAAAATGAGTTTGTTAACCTATGCAACTACTAATTTTGTCTTCACACTTTACCACAACTATACACTAGTTAGTCATATAAATGAAATATGTGTTGTGCTTGGAAATGGTTAGAAAATAAGATGTGACCTATAGTTTTTTATTTAAAATAAAATTAAATAAAAAAATGGAGTGGATATCCACATGAGCATGATGAGGAATAATAGTGAAAACAATTCATGAATGAGGATGATGTTGTAAATAAAATATAGAATTGGAATAGGTTCAGGTTAGATAAAGGAAATAATAAGGTAACAAAAACAAAATATTAGGGACCATATTCCATTAAAGAGAATGGATTAAATTATGGATGATTTTGATAAATGGGTTGAGCCTAAGAAAATAAAAGAGGTAATTGACCAAAAGTGAAGATAAATACTCAATCAATGAATCTATGTCAGTTGTCTCTAAGGAGTAACCAAATCAAATATTGATGTTTTTCAAAACAAATCCCACATAGGACATAAATATTAAGACATAAACTTAAAGAATATCCACCTTGGTCCATGTAATTAATCTTATGGAAATGTGATGACATTTAGAAATAAATTAGGTATGTATAAGATATAGTGGTAGCTAGTGAAGACCTTACAAAACATTCACCTCAAGCTATGTAAGGAGAGCCACCAATAGTGCTTAAATAGGAATGGAATTATCTAATACATGAAATGGATATTGAAATGAGTGAAGGGGTCTTAGTAGATAAAAATGACATATTAGTGATTCAATACAAGATGAAGATATAAAAGTATATGTTAGTATTTTTAATACTAAAGTAAAAAAAGGAGATCATGTTTTCCATAATATCTAAAAGAGAATAAAATATGGTAAGAAATAAGAAACAATGATAGTAAAGTTCCCTAAAATGGATCAACTAAATTATCAACCAATTATAGAATACAATATATTCTTGAGAAAATAAAAATTAATGAAGACTAAATAGTTTCACAATTTAATTTTTACTTATACTAATCAACAAGATAACATGAAATAACCCTTGATTGAATAATAATAAGAGCATGACCCAAACTATTAGGGCACAAAAAACCATCACTTAAAATAATTCAATCCATACACTTAGGAAGGGATTAATTATGATAATATTACCTCTAATCAATCAAGGGATACTATTAAAAAAAGTAGTTTCATGTTGTTACATGGGTAGAATATTACACAATTAATGGTCTTGCATGAAATGATGTATTATGGTTATGATTGAACATAGTTCTTGGATAGGATTTATAGGTAATCAAATTATTAAGTGTTTTCATATTATAAAATTTAATGCAGACACAAATACATTGGATGCATGGATTGTAGATCCAACTCATAATAAACTGATTAATAAACACATTCCTTAAGATTGTGGAGGGTGGTTAACAAGCTTCAATGTGGTATATGAGGAATCTGAAGATTCATCTAAAGTAGTGTAGAACTATGCTAGATATAATTATCATAATATTAAAAACCTTAAATTTAAATTTAATAATCATATTTATGATGATACAATATTAAAAGGGAAACTTTGAAGTTAAGGGGTTCCATTAAAAAAAGTATGGAGTTTAGACTAGGTTATAATTGACCATCAATTAGATGGAAATTTTTAAATTAACACCATTGGCACTCCTAGATCCTCAATATTAATGTGGTTCTTATAAACCAAAAAATTATAGTCTAGTCCCTAATAATAGAAAAAAACACCAACCATTGTGAAAGTAAAAAAATTGTAGAATGAAGTTAATAGAAGTCCCTTAAAGCCAAAAGGTAAGTTAAAAATAAAAATATGTCTCTTCAAGATGATGAATATGATTTAGAAATCACATTTCCAAAAAATAATGGTAAACTTTATGAAACCTAAGGTGACAAACATAGAGTTATTAGCTGATGATATCTAGGAATCCATTACAAAGGCTAAAAATATAAATACTTGATGTGATGATATATTTGTCAAAATTAATGTGTTTAAGGTATCTTGATTTTGAATATTATAATTGTTAAATTATATTATTTATAGGGTGGTATACATTAATGATAAAGGAATATAAAATAATGGATGGTCATTTTCCAAATAACTGAAGAAGAATGTTTTTGATTTATCTAATATTTGTGGTGAGTTGAAAAGGGTTTTATCCCCAAACTGAACAAATAATCATCATAGTGAATATAAAGGTATATCTCTTGAACTTTTTTATCCAAAATGGATTACCTAATCCATTAAATGAATATTTCCACTTTAAAATAATATATATTAGAGAAAATATGAGAGGAATGTAATCAAAACATTTAGAAGTGACATGCAAAATAGTGATATACCTTCATCTCAATAATTTGATAAAGCTTATAAAGAGATATTCAAACTAAATATGAAAGTATATATATTCATAAAGTGTATGTAGATATTAAAATTAAAAAAATGGAAAGGTACTATGAATGAGATCAATATAAATGTTAAGGTCAAAATCCCAGTTGAATAGGAATGGAGTCAATTGCTCATCAACTTCTCTAAGGAGAATAAAGGAGATGACCCATTACAAGGTAATTTAAATGAATAATTATGCTTTACATAAAAGCTACTGCTGCCTTCCAGACCCTTAAATTAGCTGTGGATTTGGGTTATCCTAAATTGTGGCTTGAAGGGGACTCTTTGAATGTTATCAATATTCTCAATAATAAGAATACTATATCTTGGGACATAGAGGATAAGGTAAAGGAGATGAAAATACTTTTGAAAAAATTTGAAGATGTTAAAATCACCCACACCTTTCAAGAAGCCAATAGTGTTACTGATTGGCTTGCTAATTGTGCTGTTCGGGAAGGTCAAATAGTGAGGTGGTATGAAACTTTAGAAAGGAATGTGGATTTAAGGGCGCTCATTCTTCATGATGCCACCCATGCGAAAGAAGGTAAGTTTGGAGTATAATAAAATTATAATGAGTAGGAGGAATGGCAGCACGGGGAAAGGAATTCAATTATTAAAGAGCAAGGCCCTCAAGAGGGATAAGCGGATCATGAAAAAGCACATTCAAAGTCGAATTCCCAATCAATATGACAGTAGGAGGTTTCAGGGCAAAGTCCACAGCAAAAGGGATTTGAAGAAAACAAGTATGGCTCGTGAAAGGAAGGGAGAACCCCATAAACAGGAACCCAAGAGCTATGAAGTATGGAGAGAGAAGCATGAAGTCTGGAGAATCTTACAGAAAGGAAAAGTTACGAGCTACATGGAAAGACTCCATGGCTCAAAACCGCATATCACGACGGCCCTTTTCAAAAATTGGCCTGATGAAAGGGTCACATTGCATGGTATATCAGTAAACTTAACAGAGGACTTCATTACTGAGGTTACAGGGTTGCCAATGGATGGACTCAAATTTTCCAAGAAAACAAGCATTTTGAATGAGGCCTTTTGTAAGTTCCCCAAAACGGACGAGGAAGAGCAGAAGTTGGTCAAAAATGGGGATTTCTATGAGCTGGACTAGATTAAAGGGATATGGAGGGATGTCTTAAGTTGTATAAGGGAGTACTTCATCCTAGACGGAAGAAGCAAACAAGTGCACAAGTTCCATTTTGTTTTCCTCAACCATTTCAGGCATAAGGTTAGTCTGTCTTTTCCTTTTTATCTTCCCTATTCCCTGATCCAAAGCTTATATGCTCATAGGAAAAAGGAAATGCGCCCTATCCTCCATGAAGGCCTTATTCTGCTTATTGAAGGCTACTGTAAGAATAGGGCACTGGTTAAGTACCCCAAACAAGGGAAAAATAAGGAGTCAGGAGATAAAAAGAATGATAGAGTAATCAGGAGAGGCAAATTCAAGTCCCCCAGTCTTAAACAGCAGAATGTAGAAGAAGAAAGGGGACGGGAGAAAATTGAAGAACCCGAGAAGGAAAAACTGGAGGAAGAAGAAGGAATTGAAAGCTGGGATACTAACGCAAGTGATGATGAAGAATGTTCTGAGGAAATTGAAAAAGATAAAGTGAATACTAAGGAGAATTCTGCTAATAAAACTGTAGATACAGAGGAAAACTAGAATGTGTCGGAGGAAGAATTTGACCAAGAAGATCCTGTTGAGGACCTAACTTCTAAGAAAGAAAAGGAAAAATCTGATCAAGAGGATATTCAAAATAAGAATATGGAAGCACAATCTGGAATCAAGGAGTGGGAACAAAAGAGTCAAGAAGATATCTTTGATGAAGCCAGGAATAGTCCTTATAGAAAGCCTGAGGACTGGAGAGGGAAGAATCAAAATGATGAAACATATACTCCTATGACCTGGGTTAACTGTAAGGCAGAGGCATCTTCCCAAATTGATTCCTAGATGTGCAGGGAGATCATGGATCTCAAGAGAAAAGTGGAAAATTTGGAAGATTCCCTGAAAATTGCTTGGAACAAAATAAACAACATGGAAAATCAGTTAAGCGATATCCTAGTCAAGCTCAAAGATTATGAAAACAACCTTCGGGAACTTATAAAGGACAATAGAAAGAAAATGGAGGAAGTAACATCCAACATTTGTGTTGTTGCTATCAATATAGGTAAATGAGCCAATGAGGAGACCAAAGCACTAGAGGGTCCCAGCAAAAGGACGAGGCAAAGCTCTAGAAAGAAAGATACACAAAAAGGAGCTCTGCCAGAGGCTACCATTGAGGAAACTATTTTGAAAGGAAAAGAAGCCGTGAACTTGATACTGGAACTGGATGAATAATCTGGTCCTTCTTGTTGGTTTTGAAACTAGTACTGTTCCTTGTTTTCCTTTTGTTATCTTTTGTCTGTTGTGTAACCAGATCTATGTTTTCTGGGTTTTGACCAGATGTTTATCTGGTGGTTCCAGGTCCATTTAAAACCTATTTTTGCTACTTACTTGTAGTGTTTTTTAGGCTTTTCCTGTGGTCTTAGACGTTCTCTTTTTCACTCTTTGTAATAGGGTTTCGGGGCCCCTTCAAAACCTGCTTTTACCCTCAATCTAAAACACATCAAACATTTTAATTCCAAGTAGTTATATTTTTTCATATGGGATAATGTTGTTATGTCCCATTTTATTTTTAATTTTTTGGATCCACAGTAGGTAGTATTTTATGTTTACATGTGCTTTATCATGTAAAGGCATATAAGCATAATTTGAATATGCCTTAAGGAAAAATATTAAAAACTATAAAAGGAATATTTATTATTCCTTAAATATTATAAAAGGAATGAACATATACTATAAAGTGAATATTATTCCATTATATATGTTCACTTTTACCCTATAATATACTTTCCAATTTTGATATATTTGTTATTCACACAGATTATTATTAAGTATTTTATCTTTGATAATATGGTTTTTTTATGTGACTAGAATGAAGTAAGTCTGATTAAATTCTTAGGCTGTTTATCATATTGAAAAATGAACTTGTATGATAAATGAACTTGATGTCAATGTTTTCATGTGTAATGAGATATTACATTACTATAAGGAACCACATAATATTCTCTATAGATTGATTCAAGATTATGTCTATCAATACTTTCTTATCTAAGTTTGTTGTTATATTTTATCTTATCATATGTTATTAAAGTTCCTTTAATAAATAATGATACTTTTTGAGTAATAAATATTTTTTTGGTACATATCATTTAGTTTTGATATGAAATTTTTATAGATTTGTAATAGAATATTCTTGATAATGTGGAAAAGTAATTCTATCTACGTGTGTGATGCCTAATATATTAGCAAGGCACTAATTTTAGGATTCATTTCATTCTTTGTAATTCAATATTCCATTTCAAGTTTCATGTAAATATGTTATAATATATGACAAAGATATTTTAAAATTTCATGATAACTTCATGTAAATTCATGACTTCAATCATCTTTATCATTTAAAATAATTTATGATTTTTTTGTAACAAGTTTTATGGTAAATTTACAATTTTTGTGATACATTCCTAATTTAACAAATCCCAAACAAGTGTGATTTCATGTGGTTATTGATTAAATAGGATAAAAAAATATTAAAGGTTACACTTCTTTGTTATATCTATAATTCCTTTATTTTATTATTTTAATTTGACATTTTAGGACTACAACATAATCCCCTAGGTTTAATAGAAACTAGAGTGAGAAGACTAAATGTTGTCTTAGAAAATATATTATACCAATTTTTTAACCACTTTACATTTTATTTGACATTATATATATATATATAGATATATATATATATATATATATATATATATATATATATATATATATATATATATATATATATATATATATATATATATATATATATATAACTTCTTAACATGATAATGGAATCACTAAAAAGATGTACGATTGGGAACCAATAGTTAATTAACACTATTTATAGGGATGTTTTTGGTAATCTTTGTGGTTAAAACTAAAAGTATCCCTCTATGAACAATATTTGTAAAGATTTATAAGATACACTATTAAATGGGTATAGTTTTTTTTTCATATTTTAGGATAATGGAAACCCTAATGGTTTAAATTTATATTATCTTTTTTAAACTCAATATATTCAGATAATAGCATAAAATTATACACACTAGTGTGATTATATAGGATACATTTTCTTAGTAATACACCAATAAGTCAAACTAGAGGGTCTTCTTTATATTTAAATAAATATCATAAAAATAAGATAAAACAAGACCTATAAGACATAAGTTTTTAAAATGGTATAAGTAACCTTGTTTAGAGGCCCATTACAACCCCAAGTACTAATCAAAACTCTTACATTCAGCCTATATTTACTACATATAATTAGTTAGGTATTGATAAATATATCTTCAAAGTAAAGAATGAAAGAGCTTGAAAAAGGTTAGTTGTCTTTTGAATAGTTAGACAATTCAAAATATAATGCTAGACAAAATAAACATTAGGTTAAAAAAATTGAATTTAATATGTGCCTTACCAAAGATCATAGTTTCTATGCATATACTTTATTTTCAAAGAAAAAGGAGAGATCAATATTTTACTTTGTTAAAACATAATCCCTCTCATGAAGAGGATTATGAAGGAAGTAGATCATACATTTAGTTTATTTCACAAATATCATTAGGATATGAAAAATAATTATAATATAGTCCTTGGATCTTGTTAACTGAACCTGTGACACTAGGATAAACAATCAACAAATATTATTACATAGATAAGTGAGTAAAAAATAGAAAATGAATCCAAATTGAATGAAAATACTAATAATAAGATTCTTATGAACCCAAATTAGATCAATCCTCATATGTAGGGTAAAAATCCATTGCCAACCTATCATCCTATGGTAATACAAATATATTCTTAGCTTAATTTCTTTGTCATACCAAACTTTCCTAATACTTTCCCTAACTCTTTAAGAAAAAGATTACTTAGGTTTTAATGGAATAGTGTTTTTTAGGATAGGAACATGAAATAATTTATTAAAGTAACTGATGATTATACTATAATAAATGAATTAGTTATTGTGAAATGATTTATCCAAACATTAGAAGAGAGTGCATGGGATTGGTATATGAATTATCCTACACAAAGTATTGATTATTTAGATTAATTAAAGAGAGTATTTGGGATGTAGTATGGCAATTAAAAATATCATCAGTTACTCATATCAAACTAAAAAATTACTATAAAACATTACAATGAGAGTGTCCTTAATTTTAATAATATTTTTTTTAGGGTTACATTAAAGGTAATTAAAAAATGAGGCCAAATGAGTTTATGTATTGTGATTTATTATTATGCTTTAGAGGCCAAAGTTGGATTCTATATGAGAGATAAACATTCCACTAGTCTAAGACAAGATTATATCATGGCCATAAATATATATAATAATATTAGAACCACTAGTAATCCTTTGAAAGAGGATAAATGAAATTATTAGAACATTAAGAGAAATATACTTCAAAACATACAAGTATAAATGAAAATATGGAAAAAATGATGGATTATTTGAAATACCTTTCTTAAAAGTTTAAAACAATTGGGGCATCCAATGTCAAAAAGTATACCTCATAGATAGGATAGACCTTTCAACCACAAAATAGGATTCTTCCAAGATATAAAATTGACCAAGATAGAGGAAATACACCACTTTTTAAAGATATAAGTTAAAATAAAAATCTTGTCGATAAGTATGTACTAGATACCTTTATTGAAAAAAAAAAATCATATTATGAGTATAAATATTTTGAATGGTGTGATACATGCTTTATTCCTCATAGCTAATGTGTTATTTCTATTATTTCCAAAGTTAGTGATGAATAAAATGAGGAATATTAAGTGGATGATGAGATATATGTGCATATGGAGGAATTTAAAGAGGTTTTCATCAACATTGTTTAAATATATCATCTTCATAATAATTATTTTTAGTATCTAAGAAAAGGAATGATTAAAAATTATAATGGTATAAGGCCTTCAAATGAAGATGTCAAATTTTTAACAAAAGTTGTTGTGGTCCTAATCATGAGTGACTAAAATCTTAGAAGTAAGTATCCCCCATTAAAAAAAAGATGAATCATGATTTCAAAGTAAAAATTCCACCCAATTCAAAACATAAGGTTATCCCTAAGTCATTTCATATTTGTTAAATGAACCAATTAAATATAATTTATTTCCCTAACCCATTAAAGATAATCTTCTTACCAAAAAGAACATGTTTTTGTTAATTATTTTACATTATAATAGTTTTTTCCTTCGGATTAAGTATAAAATGTATATTTTAACTATCATAGGGATGGATATTTAAGCCTTTAGTTGAAAATAAAACTCCGTAAATAGTGAAAGGAATAAAGTTTGTTTCTCAAGGTGATTATCCCAATATTAAGGAAACAATTAAAACCATAAAATATAAATTAATTTCCCATATCCATGGAATCCATGAGGTTAATTTCCATATTAATAACCCAATTCATAATTATATTTTATATGGCATGGCATAATTACTTAAGCATGTAAAATTATATGTTCCAATCACAAAATTTATACAAATCCTAATACATAGAGAAAGAGTTTGTGAATATTTGATTATTCATCTCCTTACATAGAAAATAAATAAGATATAATTTTATCTAAAAGTAAAGGAATTTAAATAATAATAATACCATTAATTATATTTATGAATATCATTAATTTAAATTTAATTGGATGTTAAATTATCATATACCTCTCTACTCCTAAATGGATATTTGTTGCACAACTGTATGTTGGATTTTGGTGTTTATAGTAACATTATGCCTTTAGTAGTCAAGAATAAATTTGGGAATCAATACTTAAACATTATATTGAAAATTTTATTCAATTTAATCTAGGGAGGTGTCTATTTTTGGAAGGTCAAAGGTCATGTCATATAGTTGACTGAATTTCTAAGAAAATTCTTGATTAACGATGTGGTAATGGTTTATTATCCCATTAGATGTGGAATGATATTATCAATAAATGAGGATATATTAGTTATATGTAGTATATATATGGATATTTCACATGTAATAATCCCATAAGAGGGGAAAACTATAAATTTATACAAAGAACAAAAAATGTTGCATCTAATTAAAGATCCCAAGAATAAATAAAATAAATTATTGTATAATTATGTAGACACATAATATTTTTAATAAATACAAATTTCATTGAGAACATAGTGGATCATATTAGTAAGCCTAATTTTCTAGAATTTAAATCCCATTACTTATGAGGTATGTTATTTGATGGTGTTTCTCTAAGTATGGTGAAGGAGAAGATGTAGTCTTTTGTTCCACTTGTGATAATTATAATTTTAGAATCAAGTAAACTAGGGGAAAAAATGAATGATAATACCTATTCTAAATATAATATAAAACCTCATATTGAGTTATTCAAAAGAAAAGGAAATAAATTGAAATACTTACAATACCATCCTAAAAATTAAGTACATCACTTTCTCTATTGGTTGAATTTTATTTTCTCTTGCAAATGGGTATGTGGATGCTCAACTCAATTCTCAAAGAAAAGTGAAATTCAACATTATTTGAATGTATGATATTGATTTTCTCAATGGATGTATAGGATAATTTTATAGCAACTCGATATCTTAAAGATGGATGGTGATAATGGATGATGAAACTTAGATTTATAGGATTTTGGATGAGAAAATGGATGGTTGGGATAAATATGTATTTATATGATTAAGATAATTTTGGATGGTCATATTTGAATCCTCGTTCATGTGGAAGAGACCAATTCTTCACGTATTTGAGATACAAGTGGAAATTTTATTGGTACTTTAAAATATTTGATGAATGAGTCAAGGTAGTTAGATGACTCACCATGTTGATTGAAATGTTTAATGATGACTGAACAATTAGTTGAGGAAGTTAAGGAAGTGGTTGGATGACTCAACACATGGTTGAAATAATTATGGAAAATGTTTGGTGACTTAGAAATTATGTATATTTAATTAAGTTTTTGGAAAATGTGTACATGGATAATTAATTAGTATGGATTATATTAAAAATAGGAGGAAGTGGTGTTATGTGAAATTTAAATTTGGGATAACAATTAGGTCAATGTGTTAATTTAAAAAGAGTTAATTATGAAACTAAATGTGGTAAAATTAATGTTTCTACATTTTCCTATCTTTGAAAGGATGTTACAACTTGAAGAGTAAATTACTTTTCAAATAATAAATAAAATTAGAGTGGAAAGAGATGTGGAAATATGATACCTTAGGTGGTTTTAATTGAACAAATGATGCCCCCTCAAGTGTTCATATGGGAAGAATGAATGAGTATGAATACTAAAAATTAATAAGCGTATATGAAATTTTTTGGAGGAAACACCACCAATTAACATAATTCTAATTCTCAATAAAATTCTTGAATAATTATAAGCATATGTAAAATTATTTTCCTCAAGTGGATTGGTATTAGGGAGCAGATTTGGAGAAATAAATTTTCTCTTTTATAAGTTGCACACTTGGATTGTGCCAATGAAAATGTGGGAATAATATCCCATTGGTAAGCTATAATACATAAAAGGATAAATATATTTTCCAAGGATGATTGATAAAATTTACTAGATTGATTTTCAAGCTGAAATGAATACATTAAATGATTTGATGAGGTGATAGTATGCTTGTAAGATAAAATGAGGTGATATAGCAAAAATATGATTAAAAACTTAGGGTTGGCAAAAATATATGAAAAGTTGATTAAATATATAGGGCTAGAGTGAAATTTAAGTATTATATTTTGAAAAAAAATTGTGTGATTTATGGTTATTATCAACCTTATATTATATTTTTCTTTGGATTGTGAGAGGAAAATAGAGCATATAATAGTTAATAGGCATCACAACAAGAGAGTTCAAGTTTACTAGAGGCCCTATGAGAGTGGTTATCTAGTAAGTCATGTTTTTAAATTAATTTTTTACCATTTTAAGGTCATAAGTGCTAGGGATAATCAAGTCAAAAAAACTTTCCATTCTAAAAATGATAGGTTTAAAGTTGATTTTAGTAATTTCGTTAGTGAGAATGATAGGGTTTTGAAACATAGTAGTGGTTTATTTAAAATTAGTGTAAAATTCATTAAAAATTATGGTGATTTCATTGTACCATATAATAATTCATTAGTATGGTGAATTCACTTTAGGGTGTAATGAATTTTTCATAAGTTTGGTGAATTTTCCATTTTTAGCCTATTAGCTAGAGATATCATCTTGAATGGGTGTTGATGGCAATAATGATTATGATAAATGGAAAAATACTAAAATAATGCATGTTAGATGTTTTTAGGAGAGATGACTTATATTTATATGAGGGATAGGTGGTCATATGTGTTATATCTGATTTAGATATTCATTAATTATGAGGTGGGTGTCTTAGTAGTAGTGGGGTTGACATATGTTGTAGAGATGCTAGAGATGATGTCTTAGAGAGAGAAAACACATGCATTATCAATGGATATGATGTTTAGAGAGGAAATTATCCCTATTATTGACTATGGGATAGACTTGGATGCTTACATGGCATTAAAGGAGATAGTTATACTGACATTAGTGTTGATGACTCTTATTGGTGGCATATTAATTTCAAATAAGAGTTGGATCTTATTTATTATGGCCTTAATGTATGGTATTGTAGATATGTTTTGAAGTGTGACATAGCTCACATGGGGACCCTATGTTCTATCACAATTATATATGTACTTACATATACTTAGGTACAAGGGAAGAACTAACATAGGGGTATCTAAACTACTATAGGTGTGGGCATGGGAACATATTATGTTTGAAATGAGTGATGGGAAGTTGATGTAAAGAGAATATTAAGAGCCATTTACATATGTATGTTATATTTTTATAGGTGTATGGAGGACATATATGAGTGATTTGATATTTTATATTAGGACATTAGATGAGTTAGGGTTGACAAATATTACATGGAGACCATATACAGAGTTAGATCCATAATGGGAATAAGATGCATGATACATGTATTACATGATAAAAATATGTTAAATAATTAGTAAACATGAATATATTATAGATAATTACAAGCTAGACTAAGCATTAAGATAGTTTTATATATGATAAAATGTATTAGTAGGTCAACATGTGTTTATATGGTTAATATGAGATAAAACTAAATGGGAACAAATTATAGACCTGAGGGTTATTAAGCATATTTGGGTATATATGTAGACTCTTTGATACCAACTTAGGAAGGATATAATAGATGCAAGGGTGATGGATGCCTATAAAACACAATAGTAGTAGATGTGACCCATTATATTAATAGTTCATAGGTGAGACTAATGACATGGAGATAAATACTACTTTCATATTTTAGGATATTATCATAAAGGAACAAGGATACCCATATAGGTAGCTACCCCATAAGGTGGAGGATTGACTAGTGGTGAGGAAGTTCACATGGGTGATGTATGATTGGAGGAGTTATAGGTTGAGGAGGTCAAGGGATATAGGGAAGGGGGACATACATATATTATTATGATTAAAAATGATGAGGAGGGATATGGGGAGGACATGGGGATGAAATTGAAACCATATATCTATATTTGTTGAGATAATGAGGTAGGTCAATAGGGATGATATGATTGGTAGAGGATGAGGCCTTTATTGAGGGACTACATGAAGATATTAGAGTGATATATGTATTTAATTTAGGATTACATGGAGATGGATGGGAGAGATTAAGTCATATAGATATAGATATAGTGATATTATAGGTAGAGATTAATATATTGATTAAAGAGGCTAAGAGTATAGATAAGGGTTTGGTGAATTTTTATTAGGTTCCATAGATAAAGGATGATACAAGGCTTGCACATAGATAATATAAAGAGAGTGATGCCTTGAAGATAAAGATATAAAAGGTGAAGGATCTATTGAATATATCAAGTCAATAGTAGACCATCGCAAAAGTTATGAAAATAATGGAGTAGATCACTTACTACAAGAGGCTCTACAAGTGAGTGGTACAATATAGTAGTGATCATCTTTATTTAAAGAGTACTCACATAGTAAGATATATATATTAGGGATGAAGAAAAAATGGACAAAATCATGAGATTAGTGTGTTGTCCAATCATCTTAACATTCCATACATCCTCCATGAAGTACACCACAGTGGTTGAGATCACCCCTATTGAGGCACAAAGCAAGATTTGACAATATATATATACATTATTGAGATGTACTTGCGATGGATTGATGTATTTTTTTATGTAACATTAGGAATATCCCACCAATGTTAGGATCTCATGGTAGTGAAGCCCATCTAGCCTCTCTTAAAATTATTTCCATAATGGGTCTCCCCAAGGCCAATGTCTACCAGGTCACAACATATTGGGGTTTACTCAATTATTCATTATGCATGATTCCAACCTAAGAGGCATGTTAGTGTTAAATATTCTAAACTTAGTATCAATTTTATTTTATCTAGTAATGAACCTAGAGGGGATGTGGGTTTAGTTTTTTTAGTCATGTGGGTTTTCATTATATTTTAGGAAATACTAAGACCATACATTTTCAAATTTTCCCATATAGTCAAAATAAACACTTACAATTTTTACTTAAATGTGGAGTACATATGATTTAGAGATTTTATTACATGTATTTACATTATATAAAAAATAATAAATTAAATTCATTCCATTTCATTATTTACATTCAATAACGAGGCAATAAAATGGTAGTGAAGTAAAACCAACAATCAAGATATAAAACTAATAATAGTTTACACCACCTACACTAACCCTAGATAATATTTAGAGAAATATTAAAAGAGAAATAAAAAAGAGAATGAAAAGCTTATTATTATGGAGAAAAATAATTTCATCATGATTGTAAACACCCCAAATCTAAACCCTCAATTGGCCAACATGTTCTCAACCATCAATGAGGTGAATGCAATAGTCTATGGAAGGATAAAATGATAAGAAAAGTAACACCATCACCATTAAAATGCACATACAATGCTACCAAATCCCCATAACTTCCATTAATTTAAAATTTCTTGAATATCACAAGTATTTGAATGTGTTATAATTGATCAAGCATAATTTTTTCTAGAATAATAGTAGGAAACAAAGAGAGGGAGAGAAAAATAAAATTATGAAGTAGCTAGTCTAATATCACTCTTAACAGTAACAAGGAGCTAACCCTTGATAAGCAAAATCACTCTAAAAATATAAGAAATGATGTCTCCATGGGAAAGGATTTTCCCTCCAAAACATTAGATACCACCATTAATTCCTCAACTTCCATCCAAATGCTACAAATTTTTCACTAGTCAACACTTTTTAAGCCTAAAAAAGATAAAAAGAGAATAAAATATTACAATTAAAAACTCAATATTAAACATTAGTAAAAAAACATTAATAGGTTTTGCTAAACACAAAATTGAAAACATTGTTGCATTTAGGATGAAACCAACTTTTTAGAGATGTAAATGGTTTTGATAATAGATCACCAAGTGAAACGATATCATCAAAAAATAAAAATGGTAAAAAATGCATCCTAGACCTAATAAAACCTATGTAAAACAACACACAAGTTTAAAATTAACTTTTAAATAAATCATAAACCCTAATCTTAATTAGGCTTTCAACACTTGATTAGTATGGAGGAGCAACTTGATAGGAAAAAATACCTAATTAGCATACAAATACCCAATTAGAACTAGATTTTGCATTAAGGGGCCACCTATCTAGTTAGGGTTGGGACCCTTGATTAGAAATCTTAGGTTTCATGTTGAAGGGAACTTATTATAACTAGAAAAAACCCACATAAAATTTTAATGGCATGGAGATGCATTGATAGACCTATTCAAGGTTTACAACCTAATTAACATAGGTAGGGGCTTAAAATCCTAGTTATACCTATCTGAGTAAATATCCCTCATTCGAATTTTATAGACCTTACTAACATAGACATGACCTGATTAGGGTTAAAAACCCTACCCACCACTATGAAACACCTAGTGACTATCCCAAGACTGAATCAGGGGACTAAGCCCTAAATATAACTATAGACACTAGGAAAGGATGATAAAAACTAATCATAAAAGAAACATTAGTTAGAACCAATGAAAATAAATAAGCTTGATTTATACCTAATCAAGACTATGAAGTTTTGTCATAATTACCAATATAATGATGAACCTATCTAGATGTAGTCAAGATTTAGAAGATTAGTTAGGTCTAATTCACTTATAAATTTAAAATATATACCAAGTTGGTAATGATAATTATAGATAGATAAGGAAAGAGAGAATTTGGACTTGATAGACCTAATCAAGGTTTATAAGTGTAATTATTTCTATGGGCTTAGGAATTTTTTGTAACCTATATCCAATTCCTAATCGGGGATCAAGACAAGTTTATCTTAATATTTTTCAAGTGAGATAAGTATGAAAAAAAATTCAAATGACCAAGTGTAAAATATGAAAATGATTTGCATGAGCTTGTTTGATAGGATGGGTTTAATTTTAAATGATAGAATGACATTTAATACTAAACTACACCCATGTTAGTTTTAGAAAGCTAAGAGAGAAAGGTTTTCACTTGTAAATTGGGAGGTCAAAAATACACTTTCATTCTAAGTGATTAATATGAATTTTTCTCATACAAATGGTATTTCCAAAAGAGGTGGTTTTAGGTCCTGGTTTGGCATGTAAATTGATATGTGACACTTAGGAAACATGAGATAATAAGACCAATTAGCTACATGTGTAAGTAAGAGTGATACAAAAATAGAAAACAAGTTCTTTGATTATGGAAGAATGAAGGTGTGTTGTAAAAGCAACAAAAATTAGTTACTTTACTTTAAAATACTCCTAATTATTTTGGAAAGAAATAAATGTTTCTACAAACCTAGAATATCTGGCCAAGACTATGCATAGAACATGAATATTTTCAAGAGAAGAGAATATAAGAATGGATAAGAGACCAAATTTGATATTCTCATTAACCCAATGTGTGTAAATGAGTTAATTAATACTTATTATAATCTATAAGGAATAAATATTATAGCTCCAACCATAATTTTAGTGAATCTTATCTTAATAATGTTTACCTATATATTACTTCACTATCAGCTAGGTGTTTATATCCTTGATGGATTTGCCTCTAATCCCACTCTAGTAATTTTTATACTACCAATCAGGTGTCCATATCCCCATTAGAGATTTAATAAATCATTTAGGAATTGAGTTTTTCATAAATTGATTTTTTTTTTTTTTTGTTTCTCTTTTCTCTTTCTTTCTTTATTTTTAACATCTCAATTCTAGGGTGGGGACCACTATGTCAAGCAAAAGAAATAAATATAGATTTTTCACCTTAGATCTTCAATTAAATAATTTCATCCATGAAAACCTAGAACCATATAATATAAGTGTTTTATGTGTGGTTTTGATATAATATCTTCATTGACCAAATAGTTTACCCAAACTTATCCAAACATGAATCAACTTATAATGCACATGATAACTTAAGCCTTCAAAATTGAATTAGAAACAAAATCTAATGTTAAAAACTACTCTTAGTAATTTCACACCAAAATTACATTAATGTAACTTATCTATATGCCTTTAATCCTTCACTAATTAACTAAAGGGGGAACCCATAGTGAAAAATAAACATGCCAAACCAAAAAGTGACAATCAATGAGTCTAGACCGATAATGAAAATTATGAAAATAAGGGGGAAAAAACTAAACTAATAAAGAAAGAAAGAAATGAAATGAGAAATGAAATAAATAAATAAGACATATGGTAATCACAATATATCACCAGTCTAATTTAAACCTAAAAGTAATAGTTAGAGGAATTTACCAATGGGCAGGCTAAAAGGCATCTTCACTAGTTAGACACATGATATATAATGCATTCACATTCAATATTTTGAGAAGGTTGGTATAAATCCTACCAAGGGAAAGGGTGAAATTTTTGTCACTTGTATTTTCAACCTTTGAGGAGATTAAAATCATTCCTCATCCAAGTGTTAAAATATAATCACCTCTAGGTTTGTGAGCAACCTAAGGAATGAGGTGAATCTCTAGATAGGGATAGTCCCCTTGATGTACCACTTTGGATTGATACTACTAATAAAATTGGGGGTAAAAAGGAAGATATATAATTTAAATTAAGATAACCTAAGGGAGGTGATACACAAAATATATTTATGACATTCAACCATATGCATATTACACTTGAGATCAAAGGACAAACTAAACATACACTCTCCAATCTATGCCTTCTTACATCAATGTTACATTGTGGGGTTATGGATGAATGTGAAAATCTAGGAAGACTAGATAAGAGGCCTTGATTAGAACTAATTAAGAGAATAATGCACTTAAACTTTGACATTTATTAAAACACATCACATGCCCTACAATAAGAGGCTAAACATAAGTGAGAATGTCACAACTTGCTAAGGAATCCATAGTCTTCACTAAGAAAATTCAACATTCAAGTAAAGAACACTATGAAAAGTTATGGAAGATTTAAAATTTTCAAATTTTATTGATAAAAAGGTATTAAAATGAGTATTAATTTTCCATAATCATGTGGAGCATCCAATACAATGCCAAAATGGCTAGTTCTTATATAACGAGAGAGAGAGAGAGAGAGAGAGAGAGAGAGAGAGAGAGAGAGAGGAGAGAGAGAGAGGAGAGAGAGAGAGGAGAGAGAGAGAGAGAGGAGAGAGAGAGAGAGAGAGAGAGAGAGAGAGAGAGAGAGAGAGAGAGAGAGAGAGAGAGAGAGAGAGAAGAAGAGAAGAAGAAGACTTATCAAGATAATATAAGGAGTTAATTGTTTATGTGAAGAGGATATGGGATAAGAAATGAAATTTTAGGATCTACAAGTGTTAATTCAAGGCATAAACTTCATGACAAGTGGCATAAAACTCCCCATTTTACATAAAAACATTTCCTTCATGATTTCCTATGGTTTAACATACCATAAATCATAAATACAAATTATTATGATTTTAATTAATGGTAGTGACATCATAAATTCCTTTTCATGCATTGGTTGCATGATTGGTCTTCTAGAACCAACTAGGAATAAATCATCATCTATAGTTTAAAAAGAACTCCATTCATGCACCCTACACACTTAGATTTAAAAAATGAATAAATTATCCATTAAAATAAATGGGATGAAATTAATTAAATTTTTAAAAGGACATAAATTGATTTATAATCATCATAAACCACCTTAAAATCACCCCACTTAAAGTTTTCCATCTTCTTCACTAGCTTGTCCAATATGCTATATTTGACTGGCTGAGTTGAAACACATGGTTTGGGTTTTTATAATTTTATTTAAGGAATTAAATAAATATTTATATTTAAAATAAGTCTTAATATTTCACCAAAATTTTGTTTCATCCTCTTGACTCCTTCTATAACTTGTAAAACACAAAAAATGGTAAAAAAGATCCTATTATACACCCCATCCATATAGGTCCGTATGGATAGATGGAATGTGAGGTATATTGACAGAGTAATTACAAGTTAAAATAGTTATTATGGTCATATTTTTAAATTATACTTAATTTCCAACTCTATTTTCATAAACTGGTCCTAGCTGAGGGTTTAGTAGGGTTTTAGACCTATTTTAACCCTTAATCTTGTTTCATAAAATCCTAACATTTGAGTTTCATAACAATTCCAAAAAATGGTTTTTTAAAAAATTATTAAACTATTATAAATTTCTTGGACCCCCATGTTAATCCTCATGTGAGATATGAACACTTGAAGTCACCTATTTGAGTTCTTCCTTGCACATCTCCTGCATGCTTAAGAGAGTTTTGACCCAAAAATGGGTTTATTGTAATCCCTATGCATGATGAGAGATTTTAAACATAATATATGACCTCAAAAACATATCAAAATATATTTTAAATTTCACCTCATGTAATAAGTGTGAAAGGCTTTCAATTTGGACATAGGCCTAATGTTGTTCTTATAGCCTGTTTATGTGTCAAGGTCCAAAAATGACCTCCTGAAGCTTTCCTTACTTCTCAACAGCTAAAACACATCTATATTGACCTAATTAAAATGTTTCAATCAGTTTAAATTCTAACCTAGGGTTATAATTTCATATGACCCTTCATTTAGGCATTAGGCCTATTCCTTGCTTACTAGGTTTGCCTACAAGTTTAGGAGTATGGAGTACCCTATTTGGTTTAATTCCTCCTTGAAAGGTTATTAATACTATATTTGGTTTAATTAATATTTTCCAACTTAATTTTACATGTTCAAACAACTCCTTAGGGTTTGTGAATGGGGAAAGTACCCATTATCTAAGATAAAATAGGGGGTATTTCCCTTGTTCTCTCAAACAAACTATCCACTAAATGATCCTCCCCAACTCATAAACATAATATATAAAAATTTTGAGCCTTTTTTGATGTCATTTTCCCCTTCAACTCATCCAAAACTCAAGATAGACTGTGTACATGGTTCCTTGGTGGATTGTATGATACATGGTTAGGGTTACCTTCTTTATTTGTTTTCATGTTCATAAGGCTCCATTAATGTCCATGGTATTCATGGATTTTATTATATATTATATTAAAAAACCTAACCTTTCATGTACCTTTAATACCATTTGAAATTCATCATACTATGTTTCATCATTTCTAACTTTATTTTTTTACATTTGCAAGGGCACCTATAGGTTCAGTTATGTTTCCTTAATGTTTGGGTCAAGATATGAAAAGGCTTCCCATGAACCATGATAACTAAAATAATTTTCTATTTTCCATATAATTTTAAACCTTGTCCATTCCTTGGGCTCAAACTAAGTTTTTTCTATGACTACGACATTTGACTTACCTGTAGGTTGTTCCATTTATCTTGCTTAAGCTTGAACTCAATGTTTAGAGGCCTATTAGGGTTTCTTGGTATGATTATACCTTAGTTTATACCTTTTAATATTATATTTATTCACTTTCATATTAAACAAAGTACTCACTATCTAACCAATCACCTTTAGTTGATTGTGTGAGAGCCCTTTTAGGATCCTGTAGGTTTATATGTGTAATTTAGGCTTAAAACCATTGTCTCTACCTCTCCTCCAATGCTCCTGAGGTATTTGATATCATATTAGTCTTCTTGTTCAATAAATTTTCTCAGATCTATCCCTTTTTAGTTGTTACATCAAGGTAGCTTTCATCTTAATGCAACTGTAGGTGTCATTGTCAATAGTGTATGGACTAAAGGTGAGTATGGGAGTCTTAAAATGTCCTATGAACTTCTTTCATCACTATTAGATCACAAACAACCCCTTAAACAATTTGAAACCTTATAACCATGGAGATAATTTCAAAATTCAACTTGAATAAAAAATGTCATTATTGACTCACGCCTATAGATGACATTGCTCATTAGTGTTTTTTAGGGAACTTTGAGGGCTTTTGAAGACCATATTCCCTCTATCATCTGCACTTCCAACTTTTCAAGGGTATTGTCCATGATAAGGGATATCCATAAAGGTCATTATAAAGTATCAAAATTTCATGTGTCCATGTTTAAATGTATTCAAAGAATGCTCATGGGCCTATGTTTTGGCCATTTAGTGAAAATAAGCTTGAACTCAGTGATTTCATGCTTGAGTTTCATTTTCAAATTTGTTATTATTGGCTAGTTTTGCATATGAGATCTACCATGTAATTTTTTCATGTTAACACCTTAAGTAATATGTCAAACCATATTTAAATCTTCCAAAAAGGACTCTAAATTCTTAGTTCAGACCATTTGTAGGTGGTGATCCTCAAGTGTGCAAGTAGTAAGGTATAATCTAGGAAGCGAGAATTAATTTAGCCTCTTAGGAGTTGTACACACACACACACACACACACACACAGAGATATATATAATCTTGAAAATGAAATTTAATATTTCATATTTCAAATTCTTGAAATCATCACCAATCCATTTACCTTAATATGACATTATCAGGGGCCTATAGATGTTATTTAACTATATATATGGACAGTGAACATGAAATTGAACAACAAGATTATATGAATGGCCTCAAAATAATTCAAACCTATTTTCAAACCTTTCAAATTCATATTTTTTATCAATGAGGTCTTGAGATAAGCTCCATAACACTACTCCAATGTGAAAACTTTTTGCATACACTTGGAAAAATGTAGGCATGGGTCTCAAGAATGATTGGTTGGTGTGGTGAATGGGCTGCAACTATGAGAATTAATTAGAATTAGATGAAAGTTGAAAATGTGATTTAAGGATACTTTTAAAACATGCATATTAATCTAAAAAAAACCCTTTTAATCCATTGACAAAGCACAAAACTCTTGAAAATGGTGAAAATTGCCCATAACTTAGAAAAGTGTATCTTCCTACAAATTAAGATGATTGGCATATCAAAACCTCATAAAACATGAATCCAAGTGTGGGGAGAATTTAAGAAGGAATTAAACATTATTTTAAATCAATATAAGTAGATAGATCATATGGACTTTCCAAAACAAGACCAAAACCTGAAGGGTAAATAGATTGATAGATAGATTTGAACAATCAATTTCAAAAAGATAATTCATAAATCATATTTGATCATTATAAAAAATATTTATATGAAAATTCATATCTTTAATTGTAAAACAACCTCCAAAAATCAATCTACCAGAAACCCCTTGTGCTGACCGTACCAAGTACAAACCTGCAAGTCATTTTTATGTGTCTAAAAAGGTGAAAGAGAGAAAAATGGTTTTGAAAAACAAATGGCACTTCCATATCAAAACAAACATTTAATTTATCTTTGGGAAGTTAAATATTCACATTTAAACATTTTTTACATGGAACACTTCCCAAAGAGGTCATACAAGTGCCAATCTCTCCTTTTTTTCCTTTAGAAAACCAAATTTTCTCTAAATAAACTACCAAATTTTTAGTAGTGTCATTTATCTATGACTTATAATGACACATGGGACATGACATTACATTTTGACACTTGCACATTTCCCAAGAAACTTGTACAAAGTATTAAATGCACTTGTTGACCCTCAAAATGACCCAAAATGACATGAGAGATTAATGAAATAAGTGATCAAGGATAATATAATAATATTTGTAATTAATTAACCTATAATTCATCTCATTAAAATATATTATACCCCCTTATAGACCTAAAAAACCAATTTTTTTACTAGGGGTTGCCCCAATTTGACCTAAAAGTCAAATTTGGGTGTAGTATTCCTGCTATACTAATTAGACCAGTAGCCTTATCATTCCAATGGGATTATGGATTCATATAAGGACCAATAAAAATAATAAAATCTCTGACCATTGAATATAAACCTTAAACAAGATGAGACAGCTAATGACTACTTCAACCACACAAAGCAAAGGACACACACAATAAGGAAAGAAAAACACATACACTCATGTGTTCCAAGAACTTAGGGGATTTAGGAAACAAACTATTATTCAAAAATAGCAACTAAACATACCTCATTTCCTATATAAAATGGAAAAAGTCTTGAATCATCCTCATGGTGAGATGAAACATAGTGCCAAGCATGCTTTTATCTGGATTGAATGCTTTGTGGATCAGACCTCTTCCTTGGCACTTCACTTGATTTGATCTCAAGTAGATCATCCTTAAATAAGTCTCCCATGAATACATATTCCTCTTGAACATGTTCACATACTTTGTACTACTTCCCACTCTTCACCTCATGATCAACTTGTATTTCTTTAGTAGGCATGGCTTCAAGAATAGTAGTTTCATGTTCCTTAGAAGATTAAGGCCAATAAGAGATTATTCCATACTTTAAGAGATAATGTACTTCTATTAAAATGGTTAATAGGGTGATAACCCATATTTATGAATTAAAACATGTCATCATGAAATGTGTATGCTTCTTGAAAGGATAGATTTGAAAGATTAATTTTCCTTTGTATACTTACTTGAGTATCAATATTACCTTCTCCATATTTGACAAGCTCATAGCCTCCTTGAAGAGGAGTATAGCCTACTTCAATGATTTCAAACAAGTCATCTTAAAGATAATAAATAACTTGTCCTTTCCTATCAATGGTATCTTATAAAGTGAGAAGAAAATTAATGATCATTTCTTCCTATTTGCAAAAATCAAGAGATCCTTCCTCATCAACCCAATATAAAATCTCCACACAATAAATCACATTTTATTCATCTTTGATTAGATCATCTTCAATTTCTAATTCCTCTATCTTGATCTCATGAGACTCTCTCAAGACTACCAATTCTTGAGGGATGGATTGAAAGCGTTCTCCCTTTTTGATAACACATTCCACTTCAAATATGGAAGCAAAAGCTTGTGAGTTTCCATTTTTTTCACCAAAGGGAGTCCCTATGGTGATTTATTCCTCATAAACACTCATGAGGTATTATTTATTATCCATGAATTGAGAATGTTCCTTTTCATTTACCTCTCTCAAAATAGGGTTTTCAGCACAAAGAAAACATTTTTCATCATCAACCAAGTAAAGAGATTCAACATAAAGACTTACCTTCTCTTCATCACTTAAGACTTATTTAGGTATTTTAAATTGAACTACAGATATCATAATTTGATCTCTTTTGGAAAGGGCTACAATATATTTAGCCTACTTCATGGTGATGCCAAGACTAGACATCATGAAATCATGTGATCTAGCCCAATGATATTGCCAAGGAGGTAGATTTTCTTCAAGAAAGAATTATCTTTATTTATCAACAAATTAATCATGCTTTTATTCCCATACCATAGGTCCATCAAGGTAAAGGGTGATGGGGTAAGTACAAGATGAACTAGTTGGTGGAGGTGGCCCATAAAACTCCAAATCAGATTTAGGATACAAGGTAGGAGGCTCTTTGGGAAGCTCTTGAGGGAGGGGATATGGGATATGTTTAGGAATATGATCTTATATTTGGTTTAAACATTCCATCAAACCTTAACTTAGTAGCTTCATATTTGTATCTATCTCCTCTATATTCTTGGAAATTTCTCTTTTAAAAGTTTCTCTTGAAGCTCATAGGAATCATCATGAGGATAAGGAGTGTATGAGGGCTGAAAAGGAATGCAAGAAACTTCTTAGGAAGGGTGGGAGGAAATTTAAAAGTATAAAATCCATTCTCCACTTCATACTCTTGGATAAATTATTTATCCTCATTATTTCCCCATGATTCTAATATATTTCTCCAACTTAAGACATTAGTATTATATTTCTTCTCAATTTCACACTCTTGGTCAATACCTTTCTCCTCCTTCTTTCCCCATGATTCCACTATAATACTCCAACTTGGGATGCTAGGATTAGAAATATCTTTTTAAAGTGGTAGGGATGGAATGTGAGAGGTAAATGAGGGTTTGAAATCCTATTCGTTTGCTTCCAACATTTAATACTGCATATGCATGTTAGCTAACTATATAAAATGGAAAAAGTCTTCAATCATCCTCATGGTGAGATGAAACACAATGCCAAGCATGCTTTTATTCAGATTGAATGATTTGTGGATCATACCTCTTCCTTGGCACTTCACTTGATTTTATCTCAAGTAGATCATCCTTAAATAGGTCTCCCATGAATACATATTCCTCTTGAACATGTTCACATACTTTGTACTACTTCCCACTCTTCACCTCATGATCAACTTGTATTTCCTTAGTAGGCATGGCTTTAAGAATAGTAGTTTCATGTTCCTTAGAAGATTGAGACCAATAAGAGATTATTCCATCCTTTAATAGATAATGTATCTCTACAAAATGGTTGAGAGGGTGATAACCCATCTTTATGAATTAAAACATGTCATCATGAAATGTGTATGCTTCTTGAAAGGATAGATTTGAAAGATTAATTTTCCTTTGTATACTTACTTGAGTATCAATATTACCTTCTCCATCTTTGACAAGCTCATATCCTCCTTGAAGAGGAGTATATCCTACTTCAATGATTTCAAACAAGTCATCTTAAAGATAATAAATAACTTGTCCTTTCCTATCCATGGTATCTTATAAAGTGAGAAGAAAATTAATGATCATTTCTTCCTATTTGCAAAAATCAAGAGATCCTTCCTCATCAACCCAATATAAAATCTCCACACAATAAATCACATTTTATTCATCTTTGATTAGATCATCTTCAATTTCTAATTCCTCTATCTTGATCTCATGAGACTCTCTCAAGACTACCAATTCTTAAGGGATGGATTGAAAATGTTCTCCCTTTTTGATAACACATTCCACTTCAAATATGGAATCAAAACTTGTGAGTGTCCATTTTGTTCACCAAAGGGAGTCCCTATGGTGATTTATTCCTCATAAACACTCATGAGGTATTATTTATTATCCATGAATTGAGAATGTTCCTTTTCATTTTCCTCTCTCAAAATAGGGTTTTCAGCACAAAGAAAACATTTTTCATCATCAACCAAGTAAAGAGATTCAACATAAAGACTTACCTTCTCTTCATCACTTAAGACCTCTTTAGGTATTTCAAATTGAACTAAAGATATCATAATTTGATCTCTTTTGGAAAGGGCTACAATATATTTAGCCTACTTCATGGTGATGCCAAGACTAGACATCATGAAATCATGTGATCTAGCCCAATGATGCTGCCAAGGAGGTAGATTTTCTTCAAGAAAGAGTTATCTCTATTTATCAACAAATTAATCATGATTTTATTCCCATACCATAGGTCCATCAAGGTAAAGGGTGATGGGGTAAGTACAAGATGAACTAGTTGGTGGAGGTGGCACATAAAACTCCAAATCAGATTTAGGATACAAGGTAGGAGACTCTTTGGGAAGCTCTTGAGGGAGGGGATATGGGATATGTTTAGGCATATGATCTTATATTTGGTTTAAATATTCCATCAAACCTTAACTTAGTAGCTTCATATTTGTATCTATCTCCTCTATATTCTTAGAAATTTCTCTTGGAAAAGTTTCTCTTGAAGCTCATAGGAATCATCATGAGGATAAGGAGTGTATGAGGGCTGAAAAAGAATGCAAGAAGCTTCTTGAGGAAGGGTGGGAGGAAATTTAAAAGTATAAAATCCATTCTCCAGTTCATACTCTTGGATAAAAGCTTTATCCTCCTTATTTCCCCATGATTCTAATATATTTCTCTAACTTAAGACATTAGTATTATAATTCTTCTCAATTTCACACTCTTGGTCAATACCTTTCTCTTCCTTCTTTCCCCATGATTCCACTATAATACTCCAACTTGGGATGCTACGATTAGAAATATCTTTTTAAAGTGGTGGGGATGGAATGTGAGAGGGAAATGAGGGTTTGAAATCCTATTCATTTTCTTCCAACATTTAATATTGCATATGCATGTTAGCCAAATCAATTTTCCTATCAAGATTTGCCTCAAACACAAGCTTTCTCTTTTCGACTCTTTCCTCCAATTCATTGGGAAAAGGATGACTTTGATGGAATTTATTTATCTCATGAGTAGGGGTCATGTATAGCTGATAGTAATCATGAGGAATTGGATATGAAGGATGATAGTTTTGGTGAGGTTGTATTTCATGAATGATAATTCTATCCTCTAAAGATGTAATCAAACCATTCACATCTAGCATCTCACGTGTGAGCCATTACCAATTGGCTCTCTAAATAGGTATCCACTCATTTTTTACTATCTCTAATTCATTTCTCACTTGATGGATGGAATTATTAGGAATATTTTGGCCACATCATCTAATAGTATCAAGCTCCGAAATATATCCTTCATATCCCAATATTTTCTTCTTGAAGGTGGAAATGGGTTGGCTTGAGGAGTAGCTCAATTGGCTAGGAGCATAACATTAAGAAGGCTGGTTATAGGATTAATATAATTCATGTATGGGCTGAAAAGGATCATATTAGAGCTGAGTAAATTCATATTGGGGCTGGTAAGGGTCATGACAAGATCAACCAAGGACTTGTTCATATTGATAGGCAATGGCACAAGCTTGAAATGTCTCACCAACTTGTGTAAACAAGAAATCAATAGCAAAGTCAAGCATAGATCTTCATTAAAAGTAAGAAAATAAAATAAACATGTTTTCATGAATATTTAATGGATAAACTTGGATATTTTACTAGATTATATATCTTTTGAGTCACCATTGATGCTTAGATAGATGCCTCTAAAGGTTGATTGTTGAGAGACAACACCAAAAATCTCTCAATCTCTTGGAACAAGTGTCCCACCAGGAATGACAAAAACTATTATCACTTGTATTTTCACCATTTTATGAGATTAAAACAACTCCTCATCCAAGTGGCATAATGGAATCACCTCTAGGATTGTGGGAAGCCTAAGGAATGAGATGAATCTCTATATAGGGCTAGCTCCCTTGATGTACCACTTTGGATTGCTACTACTACTAAACTTGAGGGTGAAAAGGAAGAGAGATAAATAAAATTAAAATAACCTAATGGAGGTTATACACCAAATATATTGATGACATCCAACCATATGTATATTACACTTGAGATCAAAGGATAAACTAAACATACACTCTCTAATCTATGTCTTCTTGCATCAATGTTACATTATGGGGTTTTGGATGAATGTGAAAAGATAGGAGGAATAGACAAGAAGACCTAAGTGGTAATAATGAAAATAATAAATCAATTAAACTTTGAAATTTCTTGGAACACATCACATACCCTGTAAGAATAGGCTACAAATAGGTGAGAGAATGTGACAACTTACTAAGGAATCCATAGTCTTCATTGAGCAAATTCAACATTCAAGTAAATTACACTATTAAAAATCATGAAATAGGTAAAAATTATTCATTTTATTAATAAAAAGGTATAAAAATGATTATGTATTTTCCATACTCAGGTGGAACATCTAATACAATGCCAAAATGGCTAATTCTTATAGAACTTGAGAGAGAGAGAAATAGAGAAGAAGAGAACTTCAAGGGTCACAAGGACACTTTTCAAGAAAATCCAACAAATTATTTGTGCATGTGAATATTATATGGGATGAACCATTCAATTTCAAGATCTACAAGTGTCAATTCAAGGCATAAACTTCATGAAAAGTGGCATAAAACTCCCCATTTTGCATAGAAAAATTGCCTTTATGATTGCCTCTATTTTAAATTATCATAATTGATTATGAATAATTATAATGATTTTAATCAATGTGAGGGACATAATAAATTATTATCCATGCATTGTTTGTATTATTTTTCTTTTGGAATTAACTAGAAAGGAGCAATCATCATCTACAGTCCAAAATGAACTCTTTTCATGCACCCTCCACACTTGGTTTCCAAAAAGTCATAGATTATCCATGAAAATAAATTATAGGGAGTTAATTAAAATTTTAAAGGATTTAAATGGATTTATAAGCATTAGACACACCTTAAAATCACCCCACTTGAAGTTTTCCATCTTCTTCACTAGCTTGTCTAATATACCAAATTCGATTGGTTGAGAGAAAACACTTGGTTTGGGTACTTATAAGTTTATTCAGGGAATTAAATTAATACGTGGAGTTATATTAAGTATTAATATTTCACCCAATTTTATTTTCATCTCTTGACTCCTTCTAGAACTTGTAAAATACAAAAAATGGTCAAAAAGAGCTTGTTTTACACCCCATTCCTATAGGTCTATCTAATTAGTTAGAATTTGAAGTATATTTATGGAGTCCTTTCCAATTTAATATATTTATAATGGTCATATTATGCCATTATATTACATTTCCAACTCCATTTTCAAAAATTGGTCCTGGATGAGGGTTTAGTAGGGTTTTAAACCTGTTTGGACCCTTAAGCTTGTTTCATAAAAACCTTACATTGGATTTTCAGACTAATTAAAAAAAAAGTTGTTTAGGACCTTATTAAACTCCAAATTTATTTTAATCCTATTAAAATCCTTAGGTGATATATGAACACTTAAAGTCACCTATTCGAGCTTTTCTTTGCACATCTCATATATGCTTGAGAGAGTTTTGACCCAAAAATGGTTTTATTGTGATTATTTTGCATTCCAAGAGATTTTACACATCATATATGACCTAAAAAACATATAAGAATATACTTTAAATTTCACCTCATGCAATAAGTGTGAAAGGCTTTCAATTTAGACATAGGTTTAATGTTATTCTTATAGCCTAGTTGTGCTTCAAGGTCTAAAAATGACCTCCTAAAGTTTTACCTACTTCTTAGTAGCTCAAAAACATATATAATTACCTAATGAACATGTTACAATCAGTTTAAATTATCACCTAGGGGTGTAATTTCATATGACCCTTCATTTGGGAATTAGGCCTGCTCCTTGCTTACTAGGTCTACCTGCAAGTTTAGGAGTATGGAGTGCCATATTTGGTTTCATGCCTCCTTGAAAGGATATTAATGTTTTATTGGGTGTACTTAATCTTTTAAAAACATAATTTTACATTTTGAAATAAATCTTGACTATCATTTTGCTCATCTCTTCCAAGACTGCCAGGGTTTGTGCATGGGGAAAGTACCCCCTATTTGAGGTAAAATAACAGGTACCTCCCTAATTATCTTAAACAAAATATAAACTATATGAGCATAAAAAACTCATAAAAATACTATTTAAAAATAAATTATCCTTTTTTGACATCATTTACCCTTTTAACTCACCCAAAACTCAACACAAACCTTTGGAAAAGATAAACTGTATACAGGGTTCCTTGGTGGACTATATGATACATGGTTAGGGTTTCTTTCTTCATTTATTTTAATTTTCATAAGGATCCATAAATTTAAATTTTATTAAAGTATTTGGTTCCATATTATACTCAATAAATTAACCTTTCATGTACCCTTAATACCCTTTACAATTCACCATATTGTGTTTCATCATTTTTTACTATGTCTTTTTTACATTTGCAAGGGCACCTGTAGGTTCAGTTCTACTTCCTTGATTCTTGGATCAAGAAATGAAAATTATTCCCATGAACCATGATAAATATAATAATTTTATATTTTCCATATACTTTAAAACCTTTTCCATTCCTTGGGCTCAAACTAAGTTTTGTACTATGACTGAGACATTTAACTTGCCCTTACTTGTAGGTTTCTCCTTTTGATTTGCTTAAGATTGAACTAAATGTTTAGAGGCCTATTGGGGATTTTTTTTTATGATTATAAATTATCTCATACATTTTTATATTATCCTTATATACTTTCATATCAAATAACCTACTCATTGTCTACCTAGTCACCTTTAGTTGATTGTGTGAGAGCCTTTGTAGGGTCACATAGGTTTATATGTGTAATTTAGGCTTGAAACCATTGTCTCTAACTTTCCTCTAATTCTCATGATGTATATTGATATAATATTAATCTTATTTTTCAATATATGTTATCAAATATATGCCCTTTTAGTTTTTACTTCAAGGTACCTTTCATCTTAATGCAACTATAGGTGTCATTGTCAACAATGTATGGATTGAGGGTGAGTATGGGAGTCTTAACATGGTCTATGAACTTATTTGATCACTATTAGATAAAAAAAACTCCTTTAAATATTTTAAACCTTATAACCATGGAGATAAGTTCAATATCCAACCTAAATAAAAGAAAATGTCATTATTGACTCAGGCCTATAGATGACATTGCTCATAATCAATGTTTTTAGCACACTTTAAGGGCTTTTGAGACCACCTTCCCTCTATCATCTACCCTTCCAACTTATAAATGATCTTTTTCATGCTAATTGATATTAGTCAAGGTCATTATAAAGTATCAAAATTTCATGTGTCCATGTCTAATGTTATTCAAAGAATGCTCATGGTCCTTTATTTTTCCCATTTAGTGAAAATAAACCTAAACTCAGCCAGTTCATGCTTGAGGTTGATTCTCAACTTGTTATTGATACCTAGTCCTTCATATGAGGTATACCATGGAATTTTTTCATTTTAAAACCTTAAGGAAGATGTCAAAACATATATCAATCTTCCAAAATGGACTCTAAAATCTCTATTCAAATCACCTATAGGTGGTGATCCTCAGGTGTGAAGGCAACAAGGTATAATCTAGGAAGTGAGCATTGCTTTAGCCTCTTAGGATTTGTATATCTATCTCAAAACCTCAAGTTAATCCTTCATGTTTCAAATTCCTTAGATAATCACCAATAAATTTACCTTAGGATGACATCATTAGGGGCCTATAGTTGTTATCTGACTATAATATGGATGATGAGAATGAAATGGAACAATAAGGTTATATGAATGGCCTAAAAGCAATTCAAACCTATTGTCAAACCTTTAAAATGCATACTTTTTATCAATGAGGTCTTGATACAAGATACATAACACTATTCTATGTTTAAAACAACATCCTATAAGCATTTTTCTTGAAACCCCTTGTGTTGATTGTACCAAGTACAAACCTACAAGTCACTTTTGTGTGTCTAGAAAGGTGAAAAGAGAGAAAAATGGTTTTGAGAAAGAAATGGAACTTCAAATTCAAACCAAATATGGGATTGAGCTTTGGGAAGCTGAAGAGTCACATTTCAACCTTTTCTAAGTGGCACACTTCCTAAAGAGGTTGTAAAAGTGTCAATCTCTCCTTTTTCCTTAACAAAACTAAATTTTATCTGAACAACCTACCAAATTTTTAGTGTATCGGTTGTATAACACTTATAATTACACATGGGACATGAAATCACATTTTAAAACTTCTATAAAAATCATTAAATGCATTATTTTAACCCTTAAAATGACCCAAAATGACATGAGAGATTATGAAATAAGTGACCAAAGATAATATAATATTATTTAGCATCAATTAAAATTTTATTCACCTCATTAAAAGATATTATACCCCCTTATAGACCTAAAAATCCATGTTTTTACTAGGGGTGCTCCAATTTGACCTAAACATCAAATTTGGTCAATAATACTTACATCTATGTTTCCCTCTATGCTCATAAAAAATATCCCATAGAGTCATATCTGCATTATTTTCATGAAACTTAAGAAAATTTATGCTATATACTTTAGCCATGTACTGACATTTAAGTTTTAAAAAATCATTTAGGTTAGGATTTGAGAAATAATATGTCTAAATAGTGAACTATAGTGAGGGATGGGGGTGGATATCCAGACATACTATAGATATTGGAACACCTAACCTAGAAAAGGAATTTTCTTCGAGGTAACCAATAATTGATTTATGTGGTGGATACTCTTTGATTGATATTAATGTTGTATCAACATCCTCTTTATCATTCTCATTATCTAAAAGGTGTATGCTTAGTTTTTCCCATGTTAAGGACCTTATGGATCTGTCATCAATGGTAATATGAAGATAGCCATATTAGATGAAGGTATTTTCATCTCTAACTTACACTAACTTCATTTATTCATTGCTTATGTATCTATATCCATGATCACTCACTTCTATATTGAGTACCTCTACTAGTGAGGGGATCGCATGACTAATGCAATCCCATTCCACAAGTTTTTCTAAAGGGTTTAAACCTTTATAATTTATTATAGCAACCTAGTTTTATTATTCCTTACACTTATCATTATAAATACATAGGTTTTACTCTTCAGTGGTGAGGAATATCATGACTACATTGTTTATGTTCATGTCAATCAGATCAAAGGTTGGGTTATCTTGAGGTGAGATATATTCCTTTTTGAGATCTTCTAACTCACCTTCTTCATGTGAAAAATCTATTTCAAAATTATTTTACTCTAATTCATCTATATCTAATTATTTTATGTGAGTTAAAATACTACAACTGATCTATCTATCATCTTGAATCAACTTACCAAATGTATATGATAAGAATGTTTCAAATTCATAGTGTGCATCTTCTTCATCTAACTACTCCAACTATTCTACTTTATTTTATAAATTATTACAATATATTTATGGTTATTATTATTATTATTATTATTATTATTATTATTATTATTATTATTATTATTATTATTATGTGTGTATCTCATTAATATTATAATTTTAAGACATTAATTCACTTGAAATAATTATTACCACTTCATCATTTGAATCATCTTCATCAGTACTCTCAAGATCACTTTTGTTCTTATATAATGATGTTTTATCAATAAAAATAATAACTTATCCCACATTCATAGACACAAAATTGTGAATTTTGGAACATGGTCTCATAAGTTGGTTCAAGCATTTCATGTTAGGAATATCATATAACAAATGGAATTGAATTAACATCACCAAAAGATGCTTGATCACTAAAACAAGGAAAAACAATATGTTGACTAAATTATAATTTGACATAATTAGATGTGTTAAATGAATCGGTTGGTTTATCATGTTTCATGGTATGGTTTTGATGATCATAATATTCAGGTAATTTTTTATTATGTGTGTAAATTGGTCCATGGTCTGACTTGTAAGTATGTAGATCAAATGATTTTGGGTGTAAATGCCTACAGGTCCTAGAAAATAAAATGAGTCAACACCATAACCATGTAGAAATGATTTTTTATCAATGGTGAAATATTCTTGATAAGTCAATGCTATAGATGTGAGAGTGAAGGGAGTCTTTCGAATAAGAATGAAAGTTAAGGAATCTAACATTTTTAGATAGATCTCAATATAAATTTATTCCATTTTTAGTAATGGGTCTTTCAAACTCATGTATAATTGGTGGAGGAGAAAATTGAATACACTCATGGGTTCATTAGTCTCCCTATGGTATATGTCAAATTGGTAGTATAGGGAAATAGGGTCAATGGGCATACTAAAATTGTTAAAAAACACATTTTCAAATGTAACCCATGAGGTAATTCACCCATATTGCATGTTGATGTACTATCCATATGCAAGCCCATCTAAGAAGTAATGAAACAAGTGACATACAATTCCTTTATGTTGGATTTGATTTCATATAATGGCATCCTTGAATTCCTAGATATGTTTTTCTATAGTACAAGTTCCACCATGTATGAGTTTAGTGAGAAAGGTACCAAGATTTATAGGAAGGTCATGAATAGGCACTAAAGTGTTCATATGGAAGAATCCTCCACCTAACTAGGCAAAATACATAGGTGGGTTTAAAATTTTAGTTTTGTAGTATTAGAACCTAGAATGTTATTCTAGGAAACTACTCTAAAATAAAAAGTTTAATTTTATTTGTTTACAATAAGTTTAATTTTTAAATTTATCCCAATTTACATTCAATCCAAGTACACAACATATTGGGAGAAGCATAAAGGATGTGAAACAAGGTTAAAATGAATGATAGTTTGAAATATTTCATATTAGGCCCTCTTTCTAGCACCAATCTATTGATGTACATTTTGAGCATGCAAAAGGATCAGAGAGGTGGGTGTAAAGGATGGGAAACAAGGTTAGAATGAATTATAGTGTGAAATATTCTAGATTAGGTCCTCCTTATAGTGATAATCTATTAACATGCATTTCATTTATGCAATAGATTGGGAGAAGTGTAAAGGATGGGAAACAACATTAAATTAAATGATAGTTTGAAAATTTTCCAAATCAATCCCTCCTTTTAACACCAATTCATTGATGTGCATTTAGATCACACAATAGGTTGGGAGTGTATACACATAGTATTTTCAAACTTTAGCAATTATTGATGCTTTATCTCTTGTAAGAACCCATCGAGTATCAATCTATATAAGTGTATTCATTAAAGGGTGTACTAGAAAAGGGGTGGACAAACTATTAGTGCTTCATAGGATTTTTGTCCATATACCACTACTTGTTATCTACATAACCATATCCTATACACTTCCCTAAACTTTTCCTCCTCTCTTACATACTCTTCCATGTAATTCACTACCTTACTTAGCCCCTACCTAAGCCTAAAACCCTTTCTGACATTTATCAAATAATATTGTCCTAGGATGGCCCTATATTCTAATCAATATTTGCATGTTATGGGTCTAGGTTGGCCTTGGCTGATATAGACTGGGATATAACTTATTTTTGTCAATTAATGATACAGATTCAAATTGGGTTGAACCTATCGGTGAAACTTTTAGAACATTTTAGGGTCAGATTTAGTTCTATATATGCATCCTTTTCACCATTTCTTAGAGAGATAATAGATTTAATTATTCATTTTTTCTTCTTTAAAATTTTCTCTTCTACCATTCTAATTGAGGATTTATTGCTTAAGATTTATACTTGGAGTATAATCTTGCCTTGTGGAAAAGTCTTAGATGTTTAGGCCTATCTTAGTGATCCTTACAAACCACAACAACCTCTTTCAAAGCACCATTGACCAAGGGAGAGATTGAGTATCGATGGTTTCATCTTCAAGGTAAGTATCTCTAACTTTACTCATCTATTTTAGTGGATAGAAGTAGCATAAGTAATGGATTTTGAATATATTTCTCTTTCCATGCATTAGGATTATATATATACATAGCTTAGTTAGAATTATGTTATGCATGTTTAATTTTTATGTTTATGCTCTAAATTTATGTCACAATTTTTTATGAGCATTAGATTATATTTTATTTTAATTTTCATATACTTAGTGAATATGAAAACATAAGACCTAGCTAGGGTTATTGCATAGTGTTTCTTAACTAAAGGTTTAGGAACCCTCTCTAATGATATTATTATGGTAAGATACCCATTGGTTATCTCTAGTGGATCCATCTTTTCATGACCCATAATATCTAATGTATCAACAAACAAAACTATAAGTAGGATTTATCTTCTCTGATCTAGGATTGATTAATAGGTCAATTGGATTTTCCTTTGTATACATTCTAGTGATCCCTATCTAAATCAAACCCTTGTAGGTTTTATTTCACTCATTAATTTTATTATCATACTGTATATTTTTATTTTTCTTTACTATATAAAATCTATCCATACAATTCTAATAATCTGGGCACATATTTAACACAGTCATTCCAAAACAACTTTATTATGTCTATGTAGGTCTTCTCTAAATACAATTGACTAGATCGATCATCTCCATATAGTATTATTATTTAGTTAATATATTACATACATATTCAATCTAGTTGAATTTTTTTACAATTCTTATTTTTTAGCATATAGGTTTGCAAAGATAGTCAAGCAACTGACTTTGTTTGTAGCTTATTTTCTGCATACTAGTTTTACAAACTCCTTTGACCCAATTGAATCTATTTTAAAAATATTTTAAATCATCACTTGAGCAACACATCATAAAATTTAAAAAATAATAATATTAAAAATCACCAAATTTCATTCTTACCTTCTATATCATTTCAATTTTTCATTTATAGTATTATTTTTCACAAGTTTACAGTATATAAAAATTGAAACCCTATAGCAAATTGGGGTAACTCACTCAACATAGTTCTACACTTAATCTTCTATATAAGACATAGTTTACCTATTTTATTATGTTATTTTATATATTGCTTCCACATAATAGTAATGAACCTATCAACTCTGTTATGTATTATTTGCATATAGTGTCACTAGAACCAACTCTGTACTCTTCATAGTCAAAATATTTAACCTATTTTTCTAGTAATTAGTGCACTTTTAATTTTAGTTCATTGCATGCTTAGAATAATAAAAATAGACTAATTAGGTGGTTTTTCAATTTACCAATTTATTCACACTATTTTTCTCTTTGTACACACATCTAATTTACTTTACACTAGAAAACATTAAACATTTTTCTTCCTAAGGTCTATCTACTTAGATTTCATCACCAAGAGGAAAGCTAACTTGGTTTTATGGCCAAGTATAAATGTGTGATTGATGGTATATATTGGAAAATCGCTTAACATACTTATGACTATGGGATTATGAATTGAGGGGGTAGAACCTAATACCAAGCCAATGCCATCACCAATATATATCCCTTTTAGTTTAAACTACATTAAACTATCCATAGATTAATTTCTAGTTCCTTCTTACAACCAACTCCCTATCACATTAATTTTAAATTTTCTTATAACTTAACAAAATTTATGAATGACCAATTATCTACCATTTAAATTCAACTTTGTTGCTTGCTCTTTGATCATTTTATTTATTGTAAAACTTACACTATCTAACATTAGTGCATGGTTTGTGATATGTGTTACAATTAGATCAATCACATTGATATGATTTATTATGTGATTCACTTTATTTTCTTAGCTATTATCTTATAAAATTTTCCCTATTTTTAGAACACTATCATCCCTATTGGCATAGCCTCTTATAGAATATCAATATTTCATACCTTTAGTAAATCATCATCCTATAAAAGTGTGTATTATTTTTAGCCTATTTAATTTCCCCTTTGAAATACACAATCGACCTATCCAACTATGTATCTTTTTCATTTTTTTAGTTTCTTCATCTATAGTACACAATTGACTCATATGACTATGTATCTTCCTAGACTATTTTAGTTTTATCATTTTTAAAACACACTCAAGTAGTTTGGCTATGTATTTTTCATCCTAATGTGTGGACCTTTTTCCATAGACTCTATCAACCCAATTGAATTTTTACTTGTTGGCTAATAGTGTTCTCTTTGTGGCTGACTTTGTCCCTATTTTTCCTTTTTACTTCTTGATTTTATATTATATATTCCATCATGAAATCTTGTATCAAAATCTTTTTGGGCAATGTAAACCCATTTAAACATTATATGGGATGTTATTTTCTTCCTACCTTTGCTACTTAAGATAATCCTTACTCTTGGAGCACCTTTTCTCCGCCCTCATTTTTCAATTGCAATATTGTTCAAATCAATCCAATAAATGAGATTGGTGGATAAGATCCTTTTCATACTTATCAATACAATTCCCAACTTTAGACATATTACCATACTATGGGGGAAATTGATACAAGCCTAAAAAATAACTCCATAAGAAACCTTCTTAATACCAACAACATGCCTCCTAGAAATCCACCACCTAACAACCCTCCCCCTAATACCAATTTTTGGAATCCTTCTACCAACATAAACCAACCAATTTATACTACTCAAATTATTACATAGATAGTGCAATAAATGAACACCATGGAAATATCTAACACCTCTCAAATGATGCAACTCTGACATCATTTGATAAACATGACTAATCAGCCTCCCATTTTTCTTCCCCAAAATAATCAAAAATTTATCACTCCACCTCTTAAATATGTCATGAGAAATTGTAGTCCCCAACCTATCATGCACAATAAGATATTTCATTATATATATGAATATTGGTAATGTTTATCCAACTATTAAATATGATGGGACTAAATACCCTACATATTTTCTCAAGGCATTCGATAATCTTTATAAAGGTTAGATCTAAACTAATACCTTGTCCACTACTAAAATTTTATTTAAAACCTTCATGATGATTTATTATAATGGTATAACCAAATTCCTCAACATTCTATATGGAAACCTAAGGATTTAGTCAATCCTTTAGTTAAATAATTCCAACATAAAGATCTTCTCAAAAACTATTTTAGTCATTTCATTAATGATAAGCAATACCCTACCAAATCAACTCATGATTTTATAAAATGATGGAAATATTTGGATAACAAATCCAATCACAACATGACTAATAACAATTTTTTCAAAATTTTCATAATGTCCTTAACACCTTCCATCCAATACAAGGTTCAAAATTTGCTCCCAAAACTTTAAATGGTTGTCTTGACTAAGCTAAGCATCAATATTTTATAATTAAATAGATTTAATCTACCACTAAAACCATCAAGGGATATTTGCAACATTTAACTAATGTAATAACTAATAATCCTATTCAACTAGAACTAGTAATAACCTAAGTAAAAAATCCTCAACCTTCCCATACTCCACAACCATGAAATATATGAAATAACCTTTAGTGGCTTATAAACCATTCATGTATCCTAATAATCCCCCTAAACGGTATTATCCTAACCAATTTTGTTGGTTCCATGCTAATATAGGTCATTCCCATGAAACATGTCATGGGATTTTAAAATGTGTCCTTTATTTTATGCTAGGTGATTCATTTAATCATGATTCCATGATTACAATATGTCATCATGACTATGTTAATGCTTCTCAAAAGAGAAAAAATTCCAAATATTCTTCCTCTAATAATTGAAAAAAATTATATACATCTAACCCTCAATAATCAAATAAGGATATTTTTGTAGTTAATTATGATTATGCTAAATACTACACCAATTCCCAATATGTGAATATGACTAAGGTCAATTTTTGATGAAAAATCACCCAAAAATATCCCATTACAAAACCAAAGAAACCATATTTAGAAATTTAAATTCTTAAATATTTCACAACGACTAACTTACCTTCAAAAACCAATGAGGAACCATTTCCTTAATCGCAACCTCCTACTTATTTTCATACTAAATATATTTTACCTTTCAAACCTCATTTTAGTTCTTTATATTCCAAAACTCATCAGAACTTTTTAGAGGAACTCAACTCTATGACTTGAAAAATACCTCTCATGGAGTTAGTTCATAATTCTCCCTATTATTGTAAATTCATAATGCAACAACTTCAAGAAATCAAATAACCACATTCCTTAGACGATGAGTAAAATTACATGAGCCTCAACTAATAGAAGTTCATACCATTGAAACTATTTGCCCTTATTCAAAATCTTTCATAGAGTTTCTTGAAGAGGACATGATCAATGATGAAATTCTCTTTCAAGCCAATAATCCACATCTTTTTATTAAAATAACCATTAATACCACCCTTCTTCTTAAATTATTAGTATATAAAGGGTCAAAAATTGATGTGACATCTCTTTGGCTCATTGAATAACTCAAATATAACAAAGATCATCTTAAGAAAACTCATTTAACATGTTGTGGAATCGACAAGACCAATCAAAAGCTTCTTGGTTGTATTTGGCTCCATCTTACTATTAGACAGAATCATATCATGTACCTCCAATTAATTCTCCACTTCTTGATACTCCTTGGGTAGTTGAACAAATTTTACCTTTTGAAAATTCAAAACTTTTGAAACCTTATATACCTCCTACCAAACTAGTTATTCTATGATATCCTCTCCCCATCAATGATTTCAAGGATATGCCTATTTTCAAACTTATTGAATCCAATCAACCTTCCTCCATATTTATACCTCCTATCAAGATCACTCTTGATGCCAAATCCATAGATGTACACTAGATACATTCTAAATATAATTTCCATGGTAATAAAATCATTGATTTTTAAGTAGATGTCAAATATTATGGACCTCCACCTACATTACCTAGTGATGAATCCATCCTTGAATTGGTCCATGCTTGAGAACCTCAACTTCCTTGGTAACATCACAAACTTGGGAGTTTAAAATTAAAGGCCCCTTGTTTTAACAACTTCATTTCTAGAATCAATCCTAAAACCAATCCATTTTCCTCTCTTCCCAATATTCCATATCATTTTCAAGATGAAAATGATATTATTAAGGAAACCACATGAATAGAACATGTCACACCCTCATGTCCTTGATCTATAATAATTTATATATAACTCATGTTGACTAAGCATGATAATTTTAGTCTATTCTTTAATAAATATTTTGAGCCTTTTACTTGGTCATATGAGGGCATGCCAAGCATAGATCCTAGTTTCATTGTATAAAAAATAATCATATGCCCTGACACCAAACCCATTTAGGAAAAATAACAGAATCCCCCCATAAATTTTTCACCCTATGCCATAAAAATTATCAAACTATTATATTCCAATTTTATTAAACCTATGGACTATTTTGAATAGGTGTCAAAGATTATTCCTATTCACAAAATGCTTCCATGGTTATTTGTATCTACATCGACTTCTATAATCTCAACCTTATTTATCCCAAAGATAATATTACATTACCTTTGATAAATGCCATCATAGTTTCCACTATTGGCTATGAAATTTTATCCCTCATGGATGGCTTTTTAGGATATAACCAAATTCATATCACCTCCAAATACCAACACAAGACAACATTCACTATAAAATGGGGAACCTATTACTATGTTAATATACTCATCAATCTTAAAAATGTTGAAGATACCTATTAGAAATATATGACCCATATTTTTCATGATATTATATATAATATTATGTGAATTATCTCATTTACAAATATTTTTTTAAAAACCCATGTCTTTGATCTAACCATCATCCTTGATCAACTCATCAAGTATAAAGTTAGACACAACCCCTATAAACATGTTTTTGGAATTACATCTGGTAAACTAATCAAGTACTTAGTCTCTCTTTGTGTTATTAATTTCAATCCCACTAAAATAAATTTTATATTCAACATGCCTATTCCTCACTCCATTCTAGACATTCATACTTACCTTGGTAAGATTGGGGTAATTCAATGATTCATCCTCATAATGGCTTATCACAAATATTATGTTAACTCCATTCTTAATAATGGTAATGATTTATAATGGATTGATCCTTATCAAAAGGCATTTGACAACATGAAATAATCATTTTTCCATCCACCTACCCTTAATCCACCTTCTAATGATTGTCCTTTGATTTTATACACTTCTACACCTATATCATTTTGGGCAATGCTTGCCCAATAGGATGATATTGGAAGAGAGTATGTTATTTACTATATTATTAAAGGCCTTATCAATTACAAAAAACATGATACGAAATTAGAAAATGATTTCCTCACTATCTATTTCATAGTTGAAAATCTTTGTCACTTCATGCTCTATCAAATAACCTATATCATAGTTCATTCTGATCAACTTCATCACTTTTTCTCCAAAGCATTCTTACCTAAAGATATAATTGGCAAGTGGATGGTTTTCTTAATGGAATTTTACCTTTGCATCATTATAAAAATTTATGTCAAAGGGTAATTTATTTCTGACCAACTCATAGTGGCACCCATACCCATTACCAATCATATTCAATATAATATCCCTAATTATAACAATCTCTATATTTAAAGTCTCAATGATGTTATCTCTCTTAAAGATTAATTTCACAACTTCACTTATAATATAGAAATTAGTAATTAAGAAGATACCTTTATCATTCCTGATACTACTAAATTCAAAGTAGTTATGAAAGAGATTCCTTAAATCATTGTTGATTTACATAAAGACACTTGGACCCTACACATTGATGGGATAAAATGTTTCTAAGGAGAAGGGGTAGGTAGTATTCTAACTAGTCTTCATGGTAAAATAATCCCTTTGGCATTCCAGCTCATCTTTGATGTCACTAATAACATGGAAAAATATGAAATATTAATCTTAGGCATGAGAGTGAAAATTGAATTAGATATTCCCTATCTTCACACTTTGGGTGACTCCCAACTCATCTTTCATTAGGTTAACAGTGACTACCAATGTAAAAGTGAAAATATTATCACTTATCATTAAATGTCTACTACCCTCACCAAAGAGTTTGCTTATTTTACCATTAAACCCATCCTAAGAGATTAAAACTCTATTTTTGACTACTTTATTACATCTTTGGCATCCTTATTTCATCCACATCTAGTTCTTACCGATTCCCAATTTCTTATTCATATGAGAAACTTCCCATCTTCCATCTAACATCAAGAGTCACTTATCTATCATATTGAGGATATCACTATTGAATAAATCCCATAGTATAAAACATCATCTAATTCCTCAAACATTAATCAATAAATGTTTAGAATTCAAAAATAAGCTTTTAAATGTCTTTTGATAAAACACCCTTTATTATCATAATGCAGAAGGACCCTAATCCACTGTGTAATGAAATAAGAGGTCCCTCCTCTCCTTAAACAATCACATGGGTGCATTTGGCCTAATCTTAAAAATGATACTATCAATTTCACTAAAAAGTGTAGTTCTTACCTACTTTATGATGATCTAATCCATTAACCACTAGACAAGCTCCAAACTATGGAATCTCCTTGGCCATTTTCTATGTGGGGATTAGATATCATTGGTAAATCACCTTGGTCACAAGATGGGCATGTTTTAATCATCATATCTATTAAATATTTTACCAAATTGATAGAATCCATGTCTCTCATCAATATCATGAGAACTACTATTTGTAAACTTATCCTTAACCAAATCATTTATTATTTTAGAATTCCCCATATTATCATTTCCAATAATGGTGGAACTTTCAAGACCAAGGATGTGAAGTAATTGTGTGCTAGATTCAAAAAATCCCTTAAATTTTCCAAACCTTATAATCCACAATACAATGGCCAAGTTGAGGCCACTAATAAAATTATCAATAAAATCCTTAAATAGACCATCTATGAAACTTTCATGGATTTATATCTCCATTTATATCCTACACTTTGGGCCTATCATACTAACATTTGAACTACCACTATGGTAACACTATTCTTGCTAGTTTATGGTTCTAAGTATATCCTACCATTAGAAGTCAAGATTCCCTCCTTAAGTATATCTCTTCATGGTAACATTAATAATAAATAACTACATGAATCTCATATTCATTCTCTTGATCTTCTCAATGAACACCACCTAATTTCCCTACAACATAATCACTAATGCAAGGTTCATATGACCAAGTAACATAATAAAATGGTTAGTTCACACTTTTTATATTGGTGATCTAGTCCTTAAATTAGACTATAACAATGATAAAGAAGGTAAATATGCCCAAAAAAGGTGGGGCCCTTATTTGATGAAAATATCCTTGGTCCTATCACTTATCTATCACCTCTATACCAATGAAGCCATGTTTTCAAAGATCCCACCAATATGCAATTCTTAAAGAAATACTTTGCTTATATATTTTCCTTCTTATCATATTTATATATTTTATCTTACTAACCTTCTTTTTATGATTTCTAAATGGGTCTCACCCTTTGTAGTAGTTTCTCTTTCCAAAAACCTTAGTCCCTTATATTAGTCTTTTGGTTTCCTTTTCTCATGAGTTGTACTGTAATACCATGGATAAGACTCAATCTTCCTCATGAACTCATTTTAGTTTTATTTGACTTGTTATTTTACAATGATTTTTAAACTCTCTTGGATTTTTGTTTTTTAATTTGTAGTATAATACCATGGATATGACTAGGCCTTCTTCATAAATACCATTTCTACCATTTTTGTTTTTGCATGCTTTGTTTAGCTTCTTGAGTTTCTATTTTGTGAGTTGTAGTATAAGACCATGGATAGGATCAGGCCCTCCAAAAAAATACCATTTTTGACCTTATTAAAACCTCTTAGGTTTTTTATTTTATGAGTTTTAGTGTAAGACCATGGATAAGAGCAAACTCTACTCATAAAATCACCATTTTATTCAAAAGCACCTTTATTCAATCAACTATTTTACTTTTTTATAATGTTAAGAAATGGTTAAAAGTTTGTGATCCCATATTATTAGCTTCAATTTTTGTCTCTTTTATAGATAAAACTTACAAAAAAAACTATGTTATCATGTTTCCCTACACTTCCATACATTCTTATGATAAGGAATCATACACACTTGTTATTAAATCCCTTTTTACTTAGTCACATTTTTTGTGATTTAAAGTAATTCAAGTTGTTTCATGTCCATTCCCCTTGATTTACTTTTATTACATTACAATTTGGATAAAACAAGGTCTAATTCAAGATAACACTTTTATGTCACATTAATAAACAAGAATCATAGACACCATACTCTCTAAGGCTTAGTAACCAAGTCCCAAGTTTTCAAATGATAGTAATTTTTAGCACCCATGTTTGGTTCTCTGAATCCGTATAGAGGAGGAATAGAAAAATAAATAAAATTTTAAAATCCAAATCATGTAAAACAAAAGTTAATGATCAAAAAGTAACATGCAATTTTAAAAGTTAAAATCACACCAAAAGACATGATTAATAACACATTTCTTTTTTCCAACTGAATCTCAAACTCCATAGTTGGCCTCATGATAGAGTCAAGGTCCATTGGGGTGAATTAGGATAGTATATTAGGATATGAGAATTTAAAATAATATATGATGCTACCTAATTTATCACATAGGTACCTAATCTTCACACTAGACTAATGACTCTATAAGGGGTCTTGAGGAATGGGGAACACATTGCGGGAAGGTATGTCCATTTTAATTTTTCATGCATATAATATTCATGGGATGATATTCATACTTTAATTGGTGACCAAAGATTTGTGTGTCTAGGATAAGTTCTTCAGAGTCCTTAATGTCAAAATTCATCTTGTTATGACAAACCTAATTTAAGTTCCTTGACTTTGATAAATATTTTCTATAGCTTGATTATTCCTTCACTTCCCTGACCACCCATTTAATTTACACCCTTGAAAACAAAATTGATTCTAAATCTATTTTCTCACTTCTATATTACTATCTTCTTCACATATTAAAAACATGTTCACACTACTTTGTTTCAATTTTATCTATCTTAGGAGAAATAATATGCTTGAGTGATTAAGGATTACTTTATTTATACCATGATGGACATACACACCATTGAGAGGGGGGGTGAATCATTGGTTTAACAATATTAAAATCCAATTCCCAAATATTTAAGCTACTTAACCAATCATATCAATATTTAAGATAGATGAATCAAAAAATAAGCATGAAAGAAATCATAACACAAAGATTTATGTAGGAAACCCTCATGGGGGAGAAAACCCACTCTCAATTTTGAAAAACAATGGACTAAAGTCCTATATGATGATTACAAACAAGAGGCTTTAGTGAAGAACCCATTTCATAAGGAGCACTAACCCTTAAAGATGATAAGCACCAACTTGCCTATGATGTTGAGGAACATCACAACACCTTATCAAATGAACAACTCTTGAAACTCTGATTGCTTCTAAATATAATTGAGAAACCCTACATGCAAACTCTTCTTCAAGTATACAACTTCACACAAGTCACCAACACCAAGCTATCTTTTCAACATAAGTAAATAACCCCTTCACAAATCTTTCACTTATATTCAAATATGCCCTTATAAATATGATAAAAATAATCAATATAATCAAAAAATTATGCTAAGTCTAATGACATTTTTCTTTACTACATATCATTCAAACATTGGTCACCGAGACCCCCAACAACCTTCACACAAGGTCTTCAAATGTCAACACACACACTTACTTGTCTCACTAAACTCACACACCTAAAAGGCATAAACCACCTTGTATATATACCATTCTCTATTATGGTCTACCATCTCAATTTTGAATATCTTGGGAAGAATTATTCATGTCCCCCAAGGTTGGCCATGATCCTCTACAAAAGGTTTTTAAAACATACCATGAGCTCATATCATAAACATCTCACAAACAAAGCATAACACCAATTGTGTGACTATATTTGACTAAATAAAGAATAGTAAAATATTCAAAATATCTACACAAGTACTTCAAGGAGTCCTCAATGCTTTCTAACCATCATAAACACTTGATCTAACCATCTGTCTTACAAATAAACTTAATTATCCAAAATAGGTTCCTTTTTCTAGCAAAACCATCATGATCAACTCTGAGTCAACCATTTAATCATCTCCAAGTGACTAATAATAATACTATTTTCATGGATAGAGGTAATACATCCCATAAATCACCTCCAAGAGCTTTGACCCATTCTTACTCATTGCTTAGTCCTTCTAATTCCTCTTTTCACTCTAATCACTCTTTCTCACTTATGACACCATTTCCTTCATATCAACTAGTCAAATTTAACCTTATAGAAATTTGCATAGAAAGATTAATCCTATTAAAAATTTTCACGTATGTTTGGTACAAGTCCTAAGTTTCAAAAATCATCCATTATATCATCTAGTCATTCTCATAAATCTTCCTTAAAAATAAGAATACTGATAACAACCCATTTTCTATGGGACTCATACACTATCAATATTATCAAAACACATCTTCAAGAACCTAGAAGAGTCATCTAAAACCTCAAATAATTATATTTTATTACCTAGTCCATTCTAATCCCAAACCATCAAGATATTCTCTATCAGATCTAAGACTAGGGTTTTTGTACACAAAAAACTGCTTAGCTTCTTAATGATCATTCATAAAGCTATTCCCCTTAACCCATAAAAAATGGTTAGAAAAACTTCCTAGGGACCTTTTCTAACTACTCTAAAAATCTTATCTTCCCATGAAGAACTTGCACATGCCAATGAACATAAGAAAGTCCTTCTCAGGCTCATTAGACATCTTTCTAGCACCTCTTGAAGTCATAGGATCCTTTTTTTGATTTTTTTACTTCAAAATTTGACCTATTAATTGGTAAATAAACTTGAAAAATCATCTGTAATCATCTCCCATATATATATATATATATATATATATATATATATATATAAGATTAACCACTCTAAAATGACTCTTTGACCTTTCACAAAGCCTCACTAGCCCACCTAGGCCAACTAAGCTAGTAGCCAAGACGTCATGTAGAACACTTATCACCTCTTTAAAACCATAAACCTGACCTCTTAGTACCCTATAAATGTATAACATGTATATGACAAGCATACTAATCTCCTTACCATGTTACATAATCCTTAGTACTCAAAACCCCATAGGTAACCATGTATGATCAAGCCTATAAGGCATAACCTAGAATGCATGCCTCATGAAGGCCACATGAAGTCAACCATTGAGCATAAAACACATTAGGAATAAGTCAAATATCATCATACCAAACTCCATTCATCCATATAACATCTACCTAGGACACCCATGCACATCCTTGCAAGTATCCCATTTCTCCAAGTATATTAAACCACCATTTTCCATCACTCTGACCTATTATACCAATTTTTCATCACCAATTCCACTTGACATCACTGATAACACATATACCATCAATATCACAATAATGTCCCCCTTTATCATTGATGGAAACACTCATTTTCTCTCTCCCCCTTTGCCAACATGACAAAGTGGACTCCCTTCAACACTAGGCACTATTAAAAATAAGAAAATGAGTTGTAGTAAACTCATGAAAACATGCTCACCTATAGTAAATATTCTAAAAATTAACCATTCAAACCTTAAATGAGCACAACTCCCTTTTGGAAGATTTTCTCATGTAGAACTACTCTTAAACCATCAATAGCCTTAGACCTATCACCAATTTACAAGGCAACATAGCTTCCCCTAAGACCTTGATTCAATTTTAAGGCTCCCCATTAGTCTATAGGACCTCTAATAATATATACCATCAAATCAAACAATAACATGAGTACCAAAGCACCAAGCAAGCTCACATACCTTTGCATTCAAGGCACACTAAAGACCACCAAGAGTACTTCAACAACAACACCATACCTAAATCATGATTATAATATAATAAAATACTCATCTAGAACTAAAAAATCCATTTTTATTTTGAAAAAAATCTCAAAACTCTTCATTTTCTTCACTAGGCCTACTTAGACCCCTTGTAGCCCTATCTAGCCACTACAAACCTCATATCTCTTTTCCTTGATCATTTCAAGCCATGAAACTTCATATTTGAATACCAATATCATTCCCCCTCAGGCATGCCAATAATGATCCTCCAACTCATCTTCCTTAGCATACTTCCTTCTTTAGTTTATTAGCTAATTACGCTTCCTAATGAGCTAAAACTTGAATAAAATGAAATATAATCACCTCCAAACCATTTAAAAATAATATTAAGATACCCATTTGTCCCATTCAACTAATTTTTAAGATTATAACCTCCAATTCCAAATTTTGACCACTTTTCCAAACATGACCAAATCAATAGGCCTTCAAAGCAAACCTTGGTCAAAGGTCAACCTATAGTCAACATAGACACTTGAGCTAGATACCACACCTATATACCATAAAAACTCACTTCCATGCCAAATTTCAAGGCTCCACACCTTTTGGAACCATGACTTACTTTACACCACCAAACATATGTTCATAAGAAGAGAAACCAGTGAACACTCAAAATGCTCTACCCAAGACAAAAACATTCATCCACCTATGAAACCATCTGGAACAAGTATTAAAAACATGTTCAAACCTTCCTAAGAAAAACATACTTCATGACATAACTTCATTCTTCAAGTGACCCTTGAAACCAAGCATTTTAGGCATACAGAGTCATCATCTACAAGAAACACCTTGACCAAATGGTCAAAATCACACCTCAGAATCTTAGAAGAATCTCCAATATATATACCCTTATTTTACAAGAAAAATAAAAATTAAATAATATATTAGATACATTTTATCCACCTTGGAACACTTTAAGTGCTATATTGGCACCTTTTAGGTAGTCATTACTACCAAAAATGGTCAACTCAAACTTTTGACCATAAAACACATATCTAAGATCATCAAGACCTCAAACCACCTTGGAATGACTCATGAATTTTTTTATAAAGAACTCATTCAAAACACTTCTCTTTCAAATCACCACTCAATTAAATCAAAAAAAGTTGATTAAAAAAGTACTTTAGGACCAAGAGACCTGAACATACCTCTTAAACAACATTCTTGCTTCTTCACCTATAGGAGTCTCTTATGAAGCATAGAAAGAGACCTTCAATCCCCAAAGAATACTTTAGAATAGTGTGAATCTTGTATTGTCCCATGTCTTCTCATATTCTTCTTCCTCCTTAGTCAACACAGTCTTATTCTTCTTTAACTTGTTTGTGACTACCTCTTCTATTCTTGAAATTTTCTCCTCCTCTCTCAGAATTGAATAGGAAACAAATGAGAATGCCACAATTTATTGATCTATATTATCAATTAAATTTACCTTTTCAATATCTATCAATGATTGATCTATACAAGAAATATAATCATTTATAGCTATAAAATGATCCATACTCATCTTGAGACTGTCTTTGTCTTCCTTCTTTAATTTTTCATTGTTTTTGATATATTCATTGAAAATATGGGTATATAATGAAAAAAATTCAATGAAATACATAATATCCACCTTGGTAAATGCATAATCCTGATCTACAGATATATCAACTTGAACTCTCTTTTCTTCTTTAGGCTTGTATAAAACTTTTTCTTTTCTTTCTTGTAAACTTAGAACCTAATTGGTCTTGACTTGACTAAGACCTCCTTTTTGTTTAAAAAATTTAGAAATATGATCAAATCCCTTTCATTCAAAACATTCAATCCTTCTTTGATATTGACAAAATTTAGCTATGTGACTAGTTCTTTGACAATTGAACAATGTTACATTATTAGGAGTAGACTCACCTTACTTTATCTTCTTTGGACATTGATTAGCTAAATGTCCCATCTCCAAACACTTGAAGCATTTTATATCATTCATAAGAATAAATAGATTGATTTTTTTAACCTTCATCTTGCAATCTTTAGCATTATGAGCAAGCTCATGACAAATATGATAGTATCCATTAAAGTTCAAATGTTTTATGGAATTAGGTTGTATTACCTTGTTGGAACTAACACCCTCAACTTGGGTATTAGTCTTTGTTGATTTGTCCTTTTCCTCTTCAATGATTTTCTCCTTTGTTTGAGATACTACTAATAGATTCTCATTGAAACCTAGACCTATTTTATCACTTGAAGACTTTTGATTTATCAATAGAATGTTAAGATCATTTTTGCTTTTCTCACACTTAGGAAAGAACTTATCTTTATTCAAAGCTTTCTCTAATTCATCACTCAAAAAATTGTTTTATGTAATCAACTTGGAACATTGTTCTTCCTTACCTTTTAGGCTTGAGGATATAGGCTCCACTTTGGAATTTAAGAACATGATTGCTCCTTCATGGTCCATGTTATCTTCAGTTATCTTAGCCTCAAAAACATTGAATTAAACTTCATAGTCTTTCAAATTGGCCTTCAAACTTGTACATACCTTTCTTTCAATCTTCAAATCTTCAAGAGAAATTTTTAGTTCACTATAAGAGTTTGAATTGTCTTCTTCATATTATTCATCTGATTTACTCTAGTTTCCTTCAATTTGATATGATCAATCCCCTTCATCATTTGATTTTATTACCATGAATAGGACTTCATCATCCTTAGCTTCACTTTCATTATTACTGTCATCAGATTGACTGTCATAACCTACTTTTGAGTCACTATCATCCATATTTGTGTGTAGATTCCTTTCGTCCTTATGAAACTTCATTTTATTATCAAACTTCCTAAATGATCTCTTATTTATATCAGACTTGAAACCTTTCTCACCCTCTATTTGATCCTCATCCTCATCCTCATCTCTCTTATGATTGTGAGGACATTTGATTGTAAAATGACCTACTTAACCATAATTGAAACACTTAAAAGGAAGCTTACCTCTATACTTACCTGATCTAGTCTTCAAATTGCCAAAAAGTAAAGCAATTAAATCATCATCAAATATATTATCTAACACAACATCTTTACCTTAAGATCCCTTACTTTGTGTCTTCTTTTATTTAGGCTTGTTCTCTGCCTTGAAAGCAACATCCTTCTTAGGAGGCTTGTCTTCATTTATCCTCATCTCATAAGTAGTGAGAGATCCATAAAGCTCATATACCTTCATTAGTGTAAGATCATGACTTTCCTCAATTGTAGATACCTTAGAGTCAAATTTTTAAGATAGAGATCTTAAGACCTTTTGAAAAATAACGTCCTCTTTTATATATTCTCCAAGACCCTTAATCATATTGACCACATCATCCACTCTATTTAAGAAGGATGCCACAAAATCCTCCTTCATTTTGAGACTCTCAAACTGTCTTCTAAATTTTTTTAATTTTACTAGCTTGACCTTTAAGTCTCCTTTATAGATGATCTTCAACTTAGTCCACATATCCTTAGAAAATTTATAGTGAATGACCTTTGAAAACTCAATCTCTGATAGACCACTAGAAATAGCATTCATAGCCTTTGAATTGATTTCAAATAGTTTATTATCAGCAGCACTAGTAGGAAAAATATATCCATCAATAAAAATGTACCAAAAATTAAATCCTATAGCCATGATAAAATTTCGCATCCTTAAACTCCAAAAAACATAGTTTGAACTATTAAACAATGGAGCTTGTTTGGAAGATAAACCACCTTGCATTCCTTGACTTGCCATTATACCTTAAAATCGCCTCCCAAGTTATTAAACCTAAAAAAAAATTGCTCTAATACTAACTGATGGAGGTACACACCACTAAGAGGGGGGGGGGGGTGAATCAGTGGTTAAACAATAGTACAATATAATTCCCAACTCTTTAGCTACTTAAACAATCATATCAATATGCAAGATAGATGAATTAAAGAACAAGAATGAATGAAATAATAACATAAATATTTATGTGGGAAACCCTCATGGGGGAGAAAACCTATTATCAATTCTAAAAAACAATAAAATGCAATCCTATTTGATAATTAAAAACAAGAGGCTTTAGTGACGCACCCACTTCACAAGGAGCACCAACCCCTAAAGATGATAAGCACCAACTTGTCTAAGATGTTGACTATCAACACAACACCTTATCAAATTAATAACTCTTGAAACTTTGATTAATTTTTAATATAATTGAGAAACCCTACATGAAAACTCTTCTTCAATTCTTCAACTTCACACAAGTCACCAACACCAAGCTATCTTTTCAACACAAACAAATAATCCCTTCACAAATCTTTCACTTATATTAAAATATGCCCTTATAAATATGATAAAAATAATCAATAGAATCAAAAAATTATGTTGATTCTAATAATATTTTTCTATACTCAATATCATTCAAACATTGGTCACTAATACCCACAACAACCTTCTTACAAGGTCTTCAAGATCAACACACACATTTGCTTGTCTCACTACACTCACACACCCAAAATGCATAAAATACCTTGTATATATACCATTATCTATTATGGTGTGCCATATCACTTTATAATATCTTGGGAATAATTATTATTGTCCCCCAAGGTTTTCCATGATCCTTTACAAAAGTTTTCTACACCATACCATGAGCTCATATCAAAAATGAAGCATAGCACCAATTATGTGACTATATTTGACTATATAAAGATTAGAAAAATATTAAAAAACAATGAAAAATTACTTAAAGGAGTCCTCAATACTCTCTAACCATCATAAACACTTCATCTAGCCATATATTCTACAAATAAACTCAATTATCCAAAACAAGTTCCTTCTGCTAACAAAACCATCATGGTCAACTATGAGTCAACCATTCAATAATGTCAAAGTGACTAAGAACTATAATATTTTCATGGATACAATTAATACATACCCTAAATCACATCCAAGATCTTAAACCCATTCCTACTCACTGATTAGGCCTACTAATTCCTCTTTTCACTCTGATCACTCTTTCTCACTTATGGCACCATTTCCTTCATATCAACTAGTCAAATTTAACCTTATACAAATTTGACATAGAAAGATTAATATTCTTGAAAATTTTCATGTATGTTTGGGACAAGTTTTGAGTTTCAAAAATCATCCATTAGATCATCTGGTCATTCTCATAAATCTTTCTTAAAAATAAGAATACTATTCACAACCCATTTTTTATGGGACTCACACACTATCAAGATTAAAAAACACATATTTAGGAACCTATAAGAGTAATCTAAAACCTCAAATAATCATATATGATCACCCAATCCATTATAATCCTAAACCATCAAGATCTTCTCTATCAAGTCTAAGACTAAGGTTTTTGTATAGAAAAACCTGCTTAGCTTCTTCCCAGTCATTCATAAGTTGTGCCCCTTAACCCCTAAACAAATTCTTAGAAAAAATTATTAGGGACCTTCCCAAAATTATCCAAAAATCTTAACTTCCCATGCAGATCTTGCACATGCCAACAAACACAAGAAAGTCCTTCTTGGGCTCAGTAGACATCTTTCTAGCACCTCTTGAAGTCATAAGATCCCTTTTCTAACTTTTTAATTCAACCTTTGACCTATAACTTGGTCAATGCACTTGAAGACTCATCTCTGATCATCTCCCATGTATATATAATATTAAACACTCTAAAATCACTCTTTGACCTTTCATAAAGCCTCACTAGACCACCTAGACCAGTAGCTAAGTTGTCATATAGAACACTTATCACCTCTTGAAAACCATACACTTGGCCTCTTATCACCCTATACATGTCTAACATGTATATTCCAATCATATTTATCTCCTTACCATGTTACACAAGCCTTAGTGCTCAAAACCCCATAGGCAATCATGCATGATCAAGCCTATAAGGCATAACTTTACTTTCATACCTCATGAAGGCCACATGAAGTCAAACCTTGAGCATATAACACATTAGGAACAAGTAAAACATCATCATACAAATATCATTTCAGCCATACAACATCTACCTAGGACACCCATGCACATCCTTGCAAGTATCCCATTGCTTCAAGTATATTAGACCACCATGTTCCATCACTCTGACATGTTAGATCACTTTGTCATCACTCATTCCACTTGATATAAATCACAACACATCTACCATAAATATCCCAACATACCATTACTTTCCATATATATAATTACCTCAATTTATTTATAAAATTTTCAATTGTTGTACCTCTTTTTTTGGACAATTGTGTTCATTTCTATTTTTGTTGTACTTCCCTTTTTTAGACAACTATGTCCATTTATATTTTCTATTACTTTTTCCATTTTTCAATGAGGTTGGATTATTACTTCTCACTCACCAATTTTGTTTTACCATTACTTTCCCATCTTTGTTTAAGTAAGGATTGTTATTACTTTTATATTGATGTTTAATTACCATTTTTACTTGTATCCTTAGTTTGACTTGATTTATTTGCCTTTCTTACTTAAGGTTTACTTGTTTGATTTCTTAGTCATTTAATAGCCTTGGATTTTTGGTTACTTGATTTACTCTAAAATTTTACTTGGTCATTTGATCCTAACTTAGCATTTGTCACCCTAGCTTACCAATTTTTTAAGTCATGCCTACCCCTTTAAGTTTTCTTGGATTTCTTGCTTTTTTTTATTTTTTATATTTAGTTTTGTATCCTTAGGTTTGTTCACAGTAGTCCTTTCACCCTTCATGATCAAAACTATAAACACATTAGACAATCATCCCATGATGAAGGTAAGTCTAGGTATGTATACATTATTTTTTATTTTATTTATTTCATTTGTCATTTAATTTTATTTATTTTATGCTTTAAAACACTGTAATTTATTTAGCTTCAACATTGTTTGTTGCTATGTTATTTTATTGAAGTACCATCCCCTATTGCACTTGCATGGCACATGATGAGATTTGAGTGGGGCATATGTGTATACATAATTTTTTCAAACTTTATCAATTAATTATGATTTCTCTCTTGTAATAACCCATTGAGTGTCAATATTTTTGAGTGCATGCCTTAAAGGGTGTAATAGGAAATGGGTAGGCAGACCATTGGTTATTTATAAGATTATTTTCCCCTATACCACCACTTGATATATACATAACCATCTCCTATACACTTCCATAAGCTACACCTCCTTTATTACACATTCCTCCATGAAATTCACTATCTTACTTACCCCCTACCTAAGTCAAAAACCCTTTTTGACATTTAATGAATAATGTTAGGCTAGCCCGAACCTATATTCTAATTGATGTTTGCACATTATGGATCTAGGTCAGGCTTGGCTAACCTAGACTAGGGCCTAGCTTATTTTTATCAATTAATGATATAGAGTTAAATTGGGCAAACCTTGTCAACTAAAATTTTAGAAAGTTTTAGGGTTAGATTCAAATATATATGCATATCCTTTTTGGCATTTATTAGATATACTATAGAGTTAATTATTTATTTGTGCTTATTTATAATATACTCTTTAACCATTATACTTGAGGAGTTATTGCTTAGGTTTATATTTGGAGAATAATATTGTCTTGTGGAAAATTCTTAGATAAGTATACCTATCTTAGTGATCCTTACAAACCATAATAACCTCTTGTGAAGTAACTTATGCCAAGGGAGAGATTGAGTCCCTATGGGTTCATCTTCAAGGTAAGTATCTCTAACTTTACTCCTCTATTTTAGTAGATATAAGCAACGTAATTAATGGATTTTAAATATATTATTCACTCCATGCATTAGGGTTATATATATACATAGTTTAGTTAGAATTATTCTATGCGTGTTTATTTTTTATGTTTATTATTCCCACTTTATTCCATAGAATTTGGTGAACACTATATTATATTTTAATTTAGTTTGCATATACTTAGTGAATATGAAAGCATATGACCTAGCTACAGTTATTGCATAGTGTTTCTTGACTAGAGGCTTTGGAACCCTCTATAATGATATTATTGTGGTAAGAGACCCATTGGTTAGGTCTATTAGATCCATCTTAGTCATGACCCTGAATATTTAATGTATTAATAAATATAAGTAGGATATATCTGCTCTGAGCTATAAATTATTAATAGGTCAACTACATTTTCCTTTGTAAATAGGGAGAATCATAAAATATGGGTAACAAGTTTAAAATGAGTGATAGTTTTAAATATTATAGATCAACCCATTTTTATCATGCAAATATATATTTACATGTTTTTCAATCATACAATGGGTTGGGAGAAACATAGAGGATGGCTACAAGACCAAATAAGTGATAAATAAAAATACTCCATATAGGTCCTCCTAAATCCAATCTATTAATGTGTTATTTGGAACTAATTTCTAATTATAATATATTATGGTGGTGAATCCCATCCATCCTCTCCTAAAATTAGTCCCATGAGGGGTATCCGAAATGTCTATGTCTCTTGGCTCATGACATACTAGGGTTTACATAGTTTTAGATTAAGGTAAAAGCAGGTTTTGAAGGGGCCCCAAAACCCTTTACAAATAAAGAAATATAAAGCATTAAAAACTACCAGGAAAGGCTAACCCACTAAAAAATAGTAACTAAACCAAGTTTTACAGGGACCTGAAACCAATAATATAAACTAGTGAAAGCTCCCCAAGTTTTACAAGGACCTGAAACCTAAAGAAAACCAGATAAAACAACCTAAACACCAAGTTTTACAAGGACCTAAAACCTCATAAATAGAGACACCAAAGCCCTACTCGAAAAAGAATAGAGCAGGCTCCCAGGTTCAAACGAGCACCCCAAAAACACAATGTTAAGGGAAATGCTCACAAATGGTAGCTATCAAAATTTTCCTTTACATGGCACACCTTCCTCCCTAAGTGCCAACACGACATAGGAAAAACTACCATACCCATCATTTTTAATGAGTAGGGCTCCTCCACGGCTTAGGATTTCTCCATTTTTCCTTGAACAGGGTGTCGTGGCTCAAACACTAACCATAGAGGAAACAAAGTTTCCCCCATTCGTTCACTATTTTCTTTGATAACCAAATCAAGATGGCAGTCCAACTTGGGCTAGAGATCCAACCCATGTTCCATACATAATATGGCAAACTGAAGCAAAATAAAATAACACACAAAAAGAAAGACTCAGCATTTCGGTGCCACATTCCAATGCACTACCCATACCAGACAGCACCACCAACAAAGAAACAACCCCTAGACCCATCACCACCATTACCCATTCCATCCACCCAAATGTCTATGAGATCACCCCCTCTACATAGAGGAATCATCACCATGGCATTCAAAATATCTCTAATAAAAACACTGATCCGTCAGAACAGGGTAATGGTCAGCACAACGGATACAAATTAGAAATCCAAGGTAAAAATATAGTTTTGTGCACTAATAGATAAAATTTATATGCTTTGTACTAGCATCCTGGATCCCACCATCCTAAAACTGAGAACTAGTCTCCATAGAACAAGGAAGTAGCCGCGAAGGTTAGGGTTTCAGCACAGCTGCATCCGCAGTCGTGCTTCCTCCCCTTTTTTTCATTGTTCATTGTTCATGGTTCTAATCCAAGGGACTCTGTAGTTTAAAATATTCTAAACTTAATTTTAGTTTTATTTTGGTATTATTTTTACTTTATATATAATGTGTGTTTATTTTTTTTCAATCATATGGGTTTTTATTTTGTTTTAAGAAATGATACGACCATGCATTTTCATATTTTCCCATATAGTCAAAATCAACAATTATGAGTTTTACTTAAATGAAGAGTAAATATGATTTATATATTTTATTACATGGATTTAACATTGAAAAAATGGTAATAAATTACATTAATTCTATTACATTATTTATGTTAAATAGTGTGGAAATAAAATGGCAATGAATTAAAACTAGCAATCATGATATAACACTAATACCATATTGAATTAACCTACAATAACCCTAGATAATAGAGAGAGGGGAAAATGATAAAAGAGAATAAAAATCATATTATTTTGGATAAAAATACATTCATCACAATTTTAAATACCCATGAAACAAAACCCTCACCTAGATAGCATGTTCACAACAATCGATGAGGCTAGTGCAAGAGTCTAAGGAAGGAGAAAATGAGAATAAAAATATCACCATCACCATTCACATGCATATATAATGCTATAAAACCCCCAAAAATTCCATTAATTTATAATGTATAGAATAAATCAAATGTTTGAATGTGTTACAATTGATTAGGCATAAATTTTTCTAGTATAATAGTAAGAAGTAAAGAGAGGAATAGAAAAATAAAATTGGAAAGTGGTTGGTCCAATATCACTCATGGGAGAAACAAAGATCCAACCATTGATAAAAAAATCACTCCTATTATATAATAAATATAGGTTCTATTGGAAATGATTTCCTTCCAAAACATCATCTACCACCATTAATGCCTCAGCTACCATCTTTTCCCTCCAAATGCTATGACCTTTTCACTATTTAACACCTTTTTATTCCTACAAAATAGAAAAAGATAATTAGAATATTGAAATTAAAAAAAAATTAATAGTAAAAATAAATAAAAAAACATTAAAAGGTTTTAATGCACACATAATTTAAAACAACATTGAATTTGAGCTGAAACTATATTTTTAGAGATGTAAATAGTTTCAAAGATGGATCATTGAGTAAAAATGTATTATCAAAAAACCAAAAATGGGAAAAAATTCGTTAAAACCTAATCAATATTTTGGGAGGAAACAAACAAACTTAAAATGCACTTTAAGAAAATTTTATAACCCATAGTGCTAATTAAGATTTCAACCCTTGATTGGCACTGAGGAGTAACTTGATAGGAACAAAGACCTAATAAACATCTAAATTCCTGATTAGAACTATATTTTACATTAAGGGGTGCCCAAGACCTAATCAAGATTGATATACCTAATTTAAAATCTTGGGTTTCACATTGGAGGACTCTCATTCTAAATAGGGAAAAAATCCCACATTTGGGAAAATATCCCCAATTAGAACTACATGCATCTATATACAAAGGAGAATGTAGTTGATCTACAAATAAATCATAGCTTGGGAAAGAAAAACCATGCTTAAATTTTTACTTGTTGGTACATTTAAAAAATCAAGGTCATGACCAAGATGAATCTGATAAACCTAACTAAGGGGTCTTTTATCACAATAACATCACTATAGATGGTTCCAAATCCTCTAGTCAAGAAACACCATGAAATGATCATAACTAGGTCATATATTTTCTATTATTCACAAATGAAATACAAATTAAATTAAAATCTAACCTAGTGCTCACTAAAGATTATGGCACAAAATGGGGATAATGAACATCAAAGTAAAATGTATAGAATAATTATAATTAAGCTATGAATAGTTATAATCCTAATTCATGGAGAGAGAAATACATTAGAAATCCATTACTTATGATAATTATATTTAATAAAATAAAGGAGTAAAGCTATAGATACTTACCTTGAATATAAACCCATCGAGACTCAATCTCTCCCTTGGCCAAAGGTGATTCACAAGAGGTTATTGTGTATTTTTGAAGAATCTAAATATGGACAATGGACTATAGCCAAGGACCTCCTAATGAATATCAATATTTCACAAGATAAATTTCTTTTCTTCAAGTGTAAACCCTAAGCAAATAACTCCTCAAGTAGTTTGGTGGAAGTTTAAATTGTAAAGAATCATAAATGAATAATTAATTGTCTATATCTCTAATAAATGTTAAAAATAATGTTTATATATAGTTGAATTTAACCCTAAACCTTTCTAAAGGTTTAGCCAATAATATCAACCTAATTCGATTGTGTATTGTTAATTGAAAAAATCAAGTTAGGTCATAGTCTAGGTCTTGAGGCTGACTTAAACCCATAATGTGCTAATATTCATTTGAATACAAGGTTATCCCAAGATGACATTATTTGATAAATGTCAAAAAGGGTTTTTGGCTTAAATAGGGATAATTAAGGTGGTGAATTACTTGGAGGAGTGTTTAAGTGAGGTTTAAAGGATTAGGTAAGTATATATGAGAGGTTTGTGTTGGTTAAAATTAATGATATAGGGGATAAAAAAAATTCAAATCACTAATGGTCTACCCACCCATTTCCCAATTCACCCGTTAAGGCATGCACTTAGAGAGATTGAGACTTGACTAGTTATTGTAAGAGAGAAAGAACTATTAATTATTAAAGTTTGAAAATATTATGTGTATACATATGCCCCACCTGAAGCTCATCATGTGTCATGTAGGTGTAATAGGGGATGGTGATTTGGGAAAATAACTCAGTAACACACAACAATGAATCTAAATAAACTATAGTATTTTAAAGCATAATATTTTTAAAATTAAATGATTGAAAGGAAATAACTGAAATAAACAAGTAATGTATGTGTACCTTGACTTACCTTTGTCACTGGATGGTTATTTTTTGTATTTGTATTTTTGATCATGGAAGACACAAAGATTGATTTATACAAACCCATGGATACAAAACTAAACAACAAAAACAAATAAATGCACGAAAATCTAGGATAAATAAAATGTGTAGGCATGACATACTTGGAATTCTAGTAAGTTGGGGTGATAAATGCTAAGTTAAGACCAAATGACCAAGTCACAAAAATTGGAGTAAATCAATCAACTAAAAATCTAAGGCTACTAAATGTTCAAAAAAAATTTGAAAAAGTAAACCTTAAGTAATAAAGGTAAACAAACCAAGTCAAACTAAGGATACAAGAAAAATGGTAATCAAACATTAATGTGAAAGTAGCAAAAATCCTTAAACAAAGATGGCCAAGAAATGATAAAACAACATTCATGAGTAAGTAGTGATAATCCTTACTAAATCATCAATGAAAAAAGTTTGTAAAAAGGAAAGCAAAATTGGTGAGTGATTTTTAATAATCCAACCTCACTCAATAATGGAAAAAGTACATGAAAGTAGAAATGGATGCAAGTGTCTTAAAAAAAAGAGAGTACACAAATATAGAAATAGATGTAAGTATCTAAAAAAAGGAGTGATCATGATTTTTTTTCAAATAAACCAAGAAAATTATAAAAATGTAAATTAATGGTATAATCAATATCATCCATAGTCACTCAAGCATATTGTTTTGTTCTAAATATAGATAAAACCAAAATAAAGTAGTGTTATCATGTTCTAAGATGTGAATAAGAGGAATATACAAGTGATAAAACAAATTTAGAATAAAAATTACATGTAAAGGGAGGAAATTAAATGAGTGGTGGGGGAAAATAAGGATAAATCAAGGTATAAAAACTCTTTATCAAATTAAAGACACTTATATTAGGCTTGTCCAAGCAAGAGGACTGTTGACTATAGACACCAGAAAACTACACATTTATAGTTTTTGATGACTAAAAGCCTTGGGACCCATTAAAATTTATTAAACCTTACCAAAAACCCCCTTAACCCAACCAAATTATTATTCTCCTAGTAACATAATATCATTAAAAATCACTATTTGAAAGCACTATTCAAAAGTACTATTCATAATCACTATTCACTATGGGCCCCACTATCACTATTCATGATGACATGACATGATGACATGGAAAGTAAATGGAATGATGACATGATAAGTGACATGGAATGTGATTTGGCATGTTATTTGGAGTTGATATGGCAAGTGACATGATTTAGAAATGGCATGGCTTGATGTGGGACAACATACCCCACTCGGGCCCTTTCCCAAAGTGCCTAATGACCTCATTTCATCATCATAAAGTTCCCCATTGAAATGTGTAAAATTTAGCATTAAGGTATCATCATTAAAACATATATTTTGTTTTCCCACATAAAATTAGACTTTAAAATAGATACCTACCTCTTTAAGATTTTGGGAAAGACAAAGGGCACCCATTTTTGACTTCTAGCTGAAATGGGAGACTTCTCAACCCAAATGAAAATATTCCACAACATAAAATTGGAATTTTCATCCCCATCATCTAAAATGGTGCCAAATTTGGTTTGAAACACATTTAATTTCTTGTGTGAAAGTAGAAAAATGTGGGGAGAAATCTTTGGTCTCATTTAAACCCATGTGCATGATTCCCATTCAAAATTGGACTCATGTAAAAGGTGGGAGACACACCAACCCACAATGGGAGACTTATGATCAAAGTGGGAATCCCCACAAATTTCATAATTGACTCATTAATGGTCCCAGTTGGAGAAATTATAATTTATTCACTATTCCTCTATTTTGGTATGTTTCTTCACATCAAATACTATAAATACCCCCCCTCTCCTTCACCCAAGGTTAAGTTGGAAGTTATTTTTTTTAGTAAAATTTGTGTTTTATGTTTTGAATTATCATAAATGAGGTAATAATATTGAAGAGAAGGAGCTCAAGCAACAAAAAAATTTCAAAATTACTTCAAGTCTTCATCAACTATCAACAAGCCAATCTTCAAGCATTGAGGTAATCTTATTGTTTAGTTATCTTAATTTTTGTATTCCTTTCCCTTTGGCCTTATTATTTCACTTTTTTCCTTTATCATCCTCTCGTAATTTTATCCAATTATCCATATCCCCTTTGTCTTCTTTATCACCATTTACCCCTTTGCCTTCTTGGCCTTATTTTGACCATTTGCCTCTTTGCCTTATTGGCCTCGTTTTGGACCATTTATACCTCTTGTTTTATTGAAAAAATTACTATTCACCATACCAAACCCTTTAAAACTCCAAAAAAATCACTCTTTTGACCTTTATCAAACCAATCCAAACCAAAAACCACAACTTTATTTTAGCCAATTTTCAGCATTAGCATTATTTAAACTAGTTGCTTTATTTTAGTCACCTGAGAAAATCATTTAGTTTTATTGATTAATTTCATATTATTTTATATAATTCATTTATTTTTTATAGTAATATAAGTAAAATATATTTCTTTTATCATTACCACTTAAGCATTTAAAATTAAGTGGATTGATAGCCTCTTAGAAAGCTTTTACTTCTAGGATATAGCTCATGCTAGGCAATCCACCCATCTACTTGTCAAAAAAATAAGTTTATTTTAGTTTTTTATTAATTTTAGGTCATCATCCCAACCAAAATATGAGATATAAAATATCATATAGACTTAACATGTGTACATTCAACAAGTTTTTCTACACACCCTATTCCTAGTTTATTTCTTTTCAAAAAATCTAAGAAAAAGCAAAAAATTGAGAGAAACATTTTGGCATGCCTGGTGGGACCCTCAAGTTTTGTTGGGTTACTTATTTGTTTTAGGAAATTTAGTTTAATTATTAAAATTAAATTTATATTTAATTTCATTTCTAAAAATTAATCATTTATCTCTTTCAAAATGTATGTTTTAGCTTCTTTTTTTTAGAAAATTAGAAAAAAATTAAAAACATAGAATTTTTTATTTATTTATTTTTCTTGCATTTATAAAAATAAAAAGAGAATTCATCCTATGATTAGGATTGTATATTCATGTTTTATTTAGGTGCATTTTAGTTGTTCTTGTTTTCATACAAAGAAATCAGAGAAAATTTTCCTTTGGGTTAAAATTAGTTGCATATATTATTTGCTTGCTTACTTAATTAGTTCACCTAGATTAATTAAAGGAAAATAAAATTAACCATAGTTCAAAAATATTACACAACCATAAAAATTGCACAAAATAAACACAAAACTCACTTGAGACAAGGCTTAACTAGGATTTCATCACCTAGCAGATCACCTTACCCTTTCTCGGTTATCATACTTAGATTTAATCACTAAGGGGATAACCAACTCAGCTCTCTAATTGAGTATAAACTCTGGTTATATGTGTGTGTGTGTGTGTGTGTGTGTGTGTGTGTGTGTGTGTGTGTGTGTGTGTGTGTGTGTGTGTGTGTGTGTGTGTGTGTGTGTGTGTGTGTGTGTGTGTGTGTGTGTGTGTGTGTGTTAAGCACCCACACTGGCTATAGGATCATGAAGTGAGGGGAGCAATCCCTAATCACCAAGCCACGTAATTGATCTAATATAGACTTCTTGAGTGCCTAAACCTAACCTGAAACTAAACATAGACTACCTTGTTTAAGACATGTTGAATTTGATTTTCCCTTTTACATTCTTTAAGGCATAATACAAAAGTGATTTAAAAAAATCTTAGGATTAATTGCAATTTTATTGTGTGCTTTGATTTCTTTGGGTTTTTCTTTGTTTTCTCATTGTGTAAAAAAAAGGTTCATTATCCATTTTTAAATTTCTCATATGGTCTTAACTAGACAATAAGTGAAAAACCAAAATAACCCACCACCATATTCTTCTTCATCCTCATCCATGGATTATACTTCGAATATTGATAGATCACCTCATACTTCACCACACCATTCTCCCCCACCTACGGTGCCTACAATAATACCTAAAGGTAATTCATATTTTTCCACCTTTCTGGATAATAGTCTAATTGCTTTACAACACTATCTTAACACTTTAGCCTACTGTACTTTGATGGTTTCAGTTCCTCCCATGGATCCACCCTATGGAATGTTACACCACCTCATGGTTGGTGTTGCATCATCCCACCCTTTTATTAGCCAAGCTTCATCTTCTACCATTGGTCCATCTACCAACACCACCCAAATACCTGTTACCCAAACCAATACCTCTAACATTGGTTCAACTTTACCCCTTTTCACTTCTACCCCTTTTGCCAATGTGGTGTTTTCCACACATATTTCTACCACTCCCTTCATCTTAACTAACATACCAACCTCAACCCCTTTTAATAACATAGTACTTTCCATACCATAAACATTTCCCCCTATAAACACTTTGGTCACTACCCACCTTTAACCAACTAACCCACTAGTCACTTTGATGCCACACATAAACCCCCAACTTCAACCCTCCAACACATATCCATGACATCTTATCAATATATTCCTAACACATAATAATACATACCTTCACCTTCTACCCAATCTTACATGACCTCACACACACACATGACATCATCCCAACCATCCACTATTTATTCCCATGTCACCCAACCCCAAAAAAATGTGTCATATACCTATCCAACCCAACAACCCCAAATAGACTTAGTCAAGATGCTAATAGATAAAATAACTACCCTTGAGTCATCCATCTCAGGATCACATAACCTTATCTCTTATGACCAAATTTATAATGAGCCCATCCATCTATCTATCCCTCTCTGACCATATCCTCCATAATGTCAATTGCCAAAATTCTCTAAATTTTAAAGCAAGGAGGAGCCCCCAACAACATTTAAGAGAATTTAGGAATGCATGTTACCTGATTTCCCATGATGGTTCTCTTCTCCTCCATACCTTTCCTATGTCCTTATCTAGACTAGCATTAGATTGGTATAGTGCCATCCCAAAACACTCCATATTTTCCTTTTCCCAACTATCTCAAACTTTTTTGGATCACTTTTCAATCAATATATCCAAGAAATTTTATATTACTGACCTATACTCCATTTGGCAATTTTAAGATGAATCTAATACCAATTTTATGGCTCGTTAGAGGAGCCTAATCAACTAAATTTCCTTTTTATTTCCTCAACTTGACCTTATAAAGCTCTTTGCCCAGACATGTGTAAAACACATTTCATTGACATTGTGTGTCTAAAGCTTCTAGACATTTGATGAAGCTTTTACCATGGCTCACAAACTAGAAAATAGAGCCATTGATGAGGGAAGATTAAAGTAGAAGAACAAGAACCCAACTTACAAATCAAATGAACCCTCTTCTTCCAAACTAAATAACCCAACCAATACTAATTCCAAGAGCAAAGCCACACCTCTACCATTTACCAACCAACAAACCCAAAGAAGCAAACTTCCAACCCCTTTAACTATCCAAACCAAAACCAAAGGAACCAAACTTGAAATAACCATAAACCATTAACTCTACTTGGGTAGCCCTATCTTTCTATTTTGTAAAAGCTACTAAAAGCCAAAATCATCCTAATTTCACCAATTAAACCATCCTAATAGTTTGATACTTCTCACCCCATGCCCAGTTGGTATAATGAGAATAACCATTTCACTTTTCACCGAGTCATAAGACATGACATCAATAGGTGTAATACCTTTAAATACCTTGTCTAGTCCCTCATTGACAAGGGGGAGCTCACATTAGACAATGCTAATTTGCCATCAAACCAAACCCTCGACATATTCCACAAGCCTTTTCCTAATCATGCTCCTTCTACCCTTCATCAAGAAAATAAACTTGAACCATCTCATGAGTCACATACTATTAATGTGGTTACTAGTGAACCCATTGATGAAGGAAATGTTACCTCAATCAATTCTTTCCCCATTCTCCTAATGTAAGAAAAAATAATACTTTCTATTCCTTTAGACACTAAAACAAAAGAAGCAACCATATCCACACCTCCATTGGAGGATACCACACCTACCTCCCCTATCGCAGAACCATCCACCCCATCTTTGGAAGCTATCTCATAAGAGAAGATGGCTCCATCCACCCAACCTCTAATTTTAAAACCTTTTATTAGAGGATAAGATAAAGGTAAGGGAACAAAACTGGAACTTTTAACCCCTTCTTTGGTAGAACAACCTAGCCCTTCTAAACCAACTAAAACCTCAACCCAACCAACCAAAACCTCCTTATAATTGATTAAACCTAAAACACCTAAACCCACCAAGACACCTAAAGTGACCAAATCCCATCAAAAACCAACAACTAAAATCACCAAAGGACCTAAAACCCTAAATTTTACCTCCCTCAACCTTGCCCTCCATTCTGGGTCCACATCCCTCTACCTTAAACACAAAGTCCATCATTTTTAACAAAACCCCACCACCTTTATTGATCACACCTTCATACTTGCTTTCTAAAGCATCTTTCCCCACTACACCAATAATTCTTAAGTTACCTAGCTTACCCTCTCTACCACCATCCCATCAACCATTGTGCCTTAACAAAAACCATCAACTAAGTATACCACTTTATCCAAGACACCTACCACCAAACCTACATCCACACAACCTCCTACTTCAACACCAAAATAATAAACCACTAAATATCTACCACCTTTAGCTAAATCTTACTTAACCATTCTCTAATAGTTATTACAAACTCTTTTCATGAGCTTACCACCCATCCAACCCTTTGACCCTTCACATACCAAACCCTCTTTATTTAATGATAACTTGATATGTGCATATCATAGGGCACCAAGACATGACACCAAGAACTGTAAAGCTCTCTAAGTACTTGTTCACAACTTATATGAAGATGATGATCTATTATCAAAAAAACCTTCTTCATCCCCATTTCCAATCCAACCATGTACTCAACCGATCTGATCTTTGATCTCACCCAAAAGTGAAGAGGAGGAGCCAAAGCAACCATCCAACCTAGAGAACCCCCTTATCCACACTATTCACATGATTACTCTATCTTGAGCACAATAAAAGGATAAATGGAAGACTAAGGCATCCATTCCTTAGACTTACCCTTCTCTAAAATCCCAATAAAATAATACCCAACATTTTCCATCTTAAAACAAACCCAAGGTGTCTATCTTAGGTACCTTCCCATCTAACCCTCCATACGCTAACACATATGCAATATACATCTGAAAAGCTATCCTCAGGTAACTTCACCAAAATCAAACAAAGATGAGCTTGTATGAGTTAATCTCTACCTCTCCCCATCATCATCAAATACTCATAGAGGCTCTACAATCCATTGAGGTCTAACCTGATGATCCTCAACCTCTTGCCACTTTTGTTGGTACCCTTTAGACTTCCAACCTTGTCACCTTCAATAATTTATAAATACCTTTTGTTCATTCAGAAGACCCTAATCCTCCACTCTTTTATGTTATTGAAGGAGAGTTTCAATACAAAATTTTACTTTGATACCCTTAGATTCATGCCATGAGTTGTGTCCCTTCCATCCTACATTAATGTGTCAAGTTTGATCATGAAGGGAAAGTCATTACTATCCAAGCTGACCCTAATCCTTTTACATCTTATAATATGACATATCGACCCAATGACATCCTTTTTCCTCCTTTATCCACCACATAACCATCTACCAACAACACAACCTCACCAGCCAAAACCTATAGCATTTCCACACCTAATGTTGATAAAGCTTTCACTAGCTCATCTATCCCCTCTTCCTAGATTCCTATAGAAGACACCATAACAACCACATTCCAACATCTTTATTTTTTGGAATATAGACTCTTAGCCTTATATTCCCTCCTTACCCCTTAATAACATGGGAATTTTAGACATGACCCTTATTATCACCCTAACATTAGAACCATCATCCTCATTGGTCTCCCTAACCATCAAACAAATTTCATTAATGGGGGACTTGATCAACCACTTCCATACCCTACCACTACATCATATAACCAACCATTCACCTCTAAATTGTCCTATCTTAGCAAACCAAAGTTTGCTAAGTTGTATCTTCATAGATGTGCTTGGAAAGTATTTGGCCTTAGTTGCTATGAATAAGGGCCTCATGAATTACCCCATCTCAAAACTTTGCAACCTCATAAGTCATTTGGCCTTGGGTATCAACCACCTCAATAATCCACCAATTCACTCAAACCCATTACCACCATAGAGGGAAATGTCCCATTGTTTCCAACCTAACCACTTTATCTACATAAATACCCCAATTTATCCCTCCTAACTTTCTTTTATCAATACTATAAGTTTAGGCCCTCTCATCTACCATAAGAGTGGTCAAACCAAAGTCCTTTCACTCATACATACTAAAATGGTAGAGACCAATTCTCCCACCATCAACACCATCCAAAATCAAGATGATGATTCCATTCTTACTTACCTCGGTATGAGAGATTCTTTTATCCATAAATCCCTTCCTCTTGAGGCCTTAACTATGTTCAATGAATATACTATCGATATCAACTTGGGAACTATAGATAACCCTCACATTGTCAAATTGGGCCAATTATTGAATACCAAGGAACTTCAAGATTTCTCTTCTTTCATCCAAGACCGTATCATGGCATTTACTTGGTCTTACAATGATATGTCTAAGATTGACCCCACCATTTCTACCCATAACATAGTCACTTGTCATGATGCCATGCTTGTTAAACAAAAATTTTGATGTATGCATCCCCACATATCCCTTCTCATCAATGAATATCTTTAACATATCCTATCTATAAACTTCATTCAACCCATTGACTACCCCTAATGGGTCTCAAAAATTGTACCTATCACCAAAGTTATTGGGGGCCTACGCATTTATGTGTACTTTCATGACCTTAACCTCACCTACCCCAAGGATGAATTCCATCTACCTAGAATTGATAATATTTATGATGTTACAACCAACCATGAGATTTTATCCCTCATGGATGGGTTTTTAGGTTATAATTAGATCTTGATTGCTCTTAAAGATCAACATAAAATTGCCTTTACCACCCCTTGGGGAACTTTCTTCTATAGATTCATGCCTTTCAAGTTAAATAATACTGGTGCAACCTACCAATGTGCCATGACTTATATTTTACATGATATCATCCATAAAATTGTAGAATACTATGTGGATAACCTTCTTGGGAAATACAAACTCTGAAAAGATCACTTGACTACTCTAACAATTATATTTGAGAGCCTCATCCATTTTCATGTTCATCTAAATCCCAAGAAATGCATTTTTAGGGTCCTTTCAAGAAAGTTTTTTAGATTTATCATCTCTCTTCATATAATTAAAGTAAACCCTACTAAAGATAAATAAATTTTGGACATGCCTCCTCTAACCAACCTTAAGCAGTTTTGTAGCCTATAGGGAAAACTCTAATCCATTCATTTTTTCATTTCCTAAATTTTAGATCAGTGCCAACCATTCCATCACCTTATAAAGAAGGATGTCTCTTTAAATTGGAATATTTATTGTCAAAAGTCCTTTGATTAACTTAAACAGTACCTTTTGTCACCACCTATCCTCACCTCTCCTAAGGATGACCACCCCTTTTATCTATATATCTCAACCACCAACCATTCCCTTGGGGCAATGTTGGCTCATCAAGATGAACAATAAAAATATCAAGCCATATACTACATTATTCATACACTTGTAGAATATGAGACTTAGTATACACACAATGAGAAACTTTTCTTAGCATTGACCTTCATGGCCACCAAACTCTGTCACTAGCTTCTTAACCATAAAACCTATGTCATCACTAATATTGCTTTAAACCATACCAAAATTAGTGTATGGATAAGTGGCTCATGCTCCTAACTAAGTTTGACCTTGAATTCCTATAAATTTTTTTGATTAAAGGTCAGGTCATTATTGATCAATTAGCCAAAGCTCATTTAGCAAATAACCAACCACCTCCTCTTACCTTTATGGATGAGTCTATGATGACTCTTTTTCAATAAAATGACATAACCTACCAAATGACCACGTTATTTTATGGCTCAAAATGCCAAAAATGAGGGTGTGCCAAAATTATTCTCATTCCTATTGGTGGTGAACCCCTTCCTCTCTCCATTAAACTTGACTTTGAATGCACCAATAACATCACTGAGTATGAAGCCATAGTGATAGGTCTCAGAGCTGCTCAAAGCTTGGGAATTAAGATAATTCATATCTTTGGTGATTCATAGCTTGTGGTTAACTAGGTCAATGGATCCTATCAATATAATAATGATGTCTTGCTAAAATATAAACTTTTAGTTGATAAAATATTAAAATTATTTAAACATTACCTAGTCCAATCCATTCCTTGATCTACCAATAAATTTATGGATACAATGGCTTGCCTTGCTTCTCAGATCCCTTCTCAACCTTCCAATTACAAAGCATTTGTCACCATTAATCATTTACCACACCCTCTTATGGCCAATCTAACCTCCCTACTATTTTTAATGTAGAGGAATCCCCATCTAATATTTGGTATGACCAAAGTTTCAACTACCTCAACCTAGGCATTGTTCCTCACAACCTCTCTAGGAATACTCAAAGATATTTTATTTAGAGTACCTCTCATTACACCATACTAGGGGGAACCTTTAAAAAAAATTGTTTTGATGGTCTCATTATTCATTTCTTATTTATCCATGAAGTTTCTTATGCCATCAAAGAAACACATGATGGGATTTGTGGGGGACACTTTACCAACCTAGCAATCACTAAACGTATCCTTCACCTTGGATACTATTGGCCCACGCTCAACCAAGAATATTTTGATAATGTAAAAAAATGTGTTAAATGTCAACAACATGATAATTTACATCATGCACCAGCTAATAGCCTCTAAGTATCTAAGGATGTTTGGCCTTTCTATCAATGGGGGCTCGATCTCATTAGAGAAATCAACCCCCATTCTTCGTAATGGCATAGGTCCATCATCATAGCAATTGAATACTTCACCAAGTGGGTGTAATATATTCATTTAATCTCTACCAAAGTGGAAAATATTGTTGAGTTTATCAACCACCATATCATCTGTCACTTTGGTGTTCCTCATAACATCATCATCAATAATGGCAAATCCTTCAGGAATAAGTTAATTCAAGGTTTATGTGATACATTTGGCATCAATTTAATATTTTCCTCATCTTACTAACAATAAGAAAATGGACACGTAGAAGCCTCTAATAAAATCCTCACTAATATATTAACCAAAGTTGTCAATTTTTTAGGTCAAGATTGACACTTACACATCCTATTCACCTTATGGGCCTATCACACTAGCATTCAAACCTCCACTAGTGCTACCCCTTTTTCTCTAGTCTTCAAATTAGAGGTAGTCTTGCCTCTTTAAGTCTAGATCCCCTCTCTTAACATATCTTTAAAGGAACTCATTTATGAGGAAGATTTTTGTTAACATCATTTAGCTCAACTTGAGCTACTTGATGAGCATCACTTAGTATCTCTCACCCACCTCCATATCTATTAAGAGCATATCACATGTGCTTAGAACAAGCACCTTAAATAATAATAATTCAATATAAAAGATCTCATACTAAAAGAAAACCAACATGTGACCAACATGGAGAAGAGTAAACGAGGCAAATTTGATTTCAATTGGCTTGGACCCTACATCATCACCCATAAGTATGGATCAGGATCTTATCATTTGTCCTCTCTCAAAGGCAAATGAAAACCTAAGCCTCTCAATGATTTGCATTTGTGTCCATTTTTCTATTAAAGAAGGATCAAGATCACCTATTTATCTAACTTAAGCTCATCCCTTGATTATTAGATCTTAACCTTCCCCCACCTTCCTCCTCCCCTTTTGAGGACAATTTATTATAACATATAACCATGTGATTAACCATTATAGTCATTGCTTAATACTAAATATGGGTACCATGGCTCTACCCATAGTATGTTTCTCACAGATACTTTTCATCTCTAACAAGATAGAATCCCATGGTTGTTTTCTCTCAAAACCACACCCTTTCACATATCATTGGCCTTCTTGTGTAAAGTTTTATGCTCATAAAGGTAAACCTCTAAACCTAATTAGACTGGTCCATGTCTAAACACATTTCATCTTACAATAAGTAATTAAGTTAATATGTTAAGTATTATAGACTGCTCCATCAAAGGATAGCTGCCCAAAAACAAAATAAAAATTTCCACATGTAAGGTAGACTACTCCCATGAAGGATAGCTATCAAGAAAATTAAAACAAAGCTAATAATCTTAGACCAATCCCTTAAAAGATGGCTGAGTTAACTTTGTCAAAAGTAGATAAATTTCATGGAAGCTTCCCACATCCATCAACTTCTCATATACACTAATAAATCAAAAGACCCACTATCACAAAAAATCTAAAGCCACAATTGAATTACACATGTAGACTTCCCACATTGATTAGTCTACATCTAACATATGACATGGACTTGTCTATTACAATTTTTAGGCCACCTATAAAAGGGGTAATCTAATTCACATGAGGCTATCATACATATCACTTGTTACCCTTCACACCACTTATCACCCATCTTCCCTTTAGAATATCTATAAATCATAGGATTTAGAGCTTACTTAGTACCCTATGATCAAGAGACATTATTTCTCAACTAATGATTTCTCATGTGAAAAATTTGAAGGGATTATATTCATTAATTTTATCTCACTTCGGGTGTATTTTTAGTCCTTATAAAAAAAATCATTAGGCCTTATTCTTATCCTAATGTGTTTGATTGATGTTTTCACCGTGATGTGTACCATCTAACATTTCAACAATAATAGTCAATCCTTTTACATTGAGAAATATTACAACAACCATAACCATACCAATCATAACCATAATTATAACATTCAACCAAAAACATCCAACACATTTTATACATGTTTACGTCAAACTATACACTATTTTATTTAGGGTGCAAGGAGTCACATGACACATACATAGTCATCAGATTACACACACATTGCCTAACACATATGCATACATTATTTTCCTACCTTAGAACTAGACCAATTATCTGGTGACTCTAGATTTATGTTCAACCATCCTTCTACTTGATTACTCCCTAAACTAACATCTATATCATTCCTTGTCTCAACAACTGCTAAAGGGTATACTATGTTCTCCTCTCCCACATTCATCCCCATAAGGAAAGAATCATACTATACTTTGGGTATTTTATAGTGATAAATTCACCTTCTTTCCCCTTTTTTCATCTTATTCCTACCAACCCATTACCACATGCCCTAACCATTGGCAGTGTCTGCTCAAACATGGTAATCTTTTCTTTTATGCCAATTGAATTTTAATCTATAGCAAGGGAACAACAATCTTTTCTTGAAAATATATCTTTTGATTAGTTAGACCCAAAATAGTGAAAATAATAAGTCATTGGTTCATAGAGCTGGGACAAAAGATGTAAACATGGCCACCATTTGTCTAGCTTACCCATATAGCTCTTGGGTCAGGCAAGGTCCATCCTCTACCACTCACTATGATACTAACTTCCTTGTATAATCTACTTGACTTTCATATAAATTCTTTACAGGTCATCACTTCACTACTACCCTTAAAACATGGCTTGTAGTGGTGATGAACCTTGGGCATAACATCTCTATAGATCTAGATAGACCCCCACCTCTTAAAACTTAGCTCATAGTGGTAAACATTATCTCTAAACTCCTACCCTTGTATAATTTTAGGTGTAACCTCCTAACAAAGGCACCTCTTATTTAGATTAGCTCCATTAAATACCATTTGTGGTACTTCGCATTATGTTCCATTATAATTTATCTTACCTTAACCATCTGTATCTCTCATCCTAATAAATGTGGGATCATTATGTTAACTATTTACCAACTTACTCCATTCACTTTCACTGACACCTTCACTAAAATCCAAAACCTTTGTTTTATAAAACCTTCTCCATTAGCCCAAACCAACCCATGTGATCCATCAAATTAGGGCATCCAATTTGAGCACTATTTTCTAACCCATGTTGAACTACATTATCTTGATGTCCACAAACTATGTAGGCACTAGTCTAGTTTTAGGGGTAGCTCAGCCACTAATAACTAATTCCCATTCCCTTTTTCTTCTCACTTATTTCCACCACTAATAACACCCATTTGCTTAGGGCATCCTACATCAAGGAATATTTGAATTGTTTATTAAGTTTCCTTATGTTTTAAACCATCTAATACTTCCTCTTAAGTTTGCCCCCATTGTTGGGATAGTTACATTGTCATGAGATCTTTTTGAACTATGTACGCAGTGCTCAGTTACTAAAGTCAGCTCAGCCACATCCTTTAATTTTGTTTTCCCTTCTCACCTAAAATATCTTCCTCCACTTCTCTACCTATCCACCCACCACCTCCCTCCTTTCAACTTGTCAATCTCTTTTAACCACTTTTCTAGCTTATCAATCTATTTTAACATAAGGGTTGATAGCCTTCCCCATTGTCCCCTCTTACCTCTTATAAAGCCACCTCCTACTCTGCTTCATTGGCCTCCTTGTCATCTTTCCTTGTGCATGCTTCATAGCTCACTTCCCCACCCACCTTTTTCTTTTTCTAAATCTCTTTCACTTTATTACCAACCTTGCCCTTTATACCCTTCAACTTCATTCTTCATCCTCATCATCTCCCCTCACCCTTGACTATTTTTTATACCCCCCTTATCACCCTCTTTTTCTCACTCATTCCACCTCATATTCTATATCTTACAGGCTTTATATTCCTTCTATTGCTACACTTTTTCTTTATGTGTACCACCACTCTCTGCCATTCCACCACTCTTCCCACCTTTACCATTTTCCATTCTTTTTGTTTGATTTTTTACCATCCTTTTTGTCTTCTTTTTTTCCTTCACAACTAGCTTCTAACTGAGCCTTTATCCTTTGAGAAACCTTCCATAATTGCCATTTTCTTCTTATCTCCTTTTTCCTTTTTCCCTTTTACATACCCCTTTTCCTCTTTCCCTCTCAGTACTCACTTATCTTTTGCATCTGTGTGAGTATTCATGTTTTGTATCCCTACTTCAATTCTTCCTTTTTGTCCTTATCATCCCTGATCTTCATCCTTAGTTTCATCTCACTCCCTTTCATTATGTTCCCCTATTTCTTCACCACCTCACCTTTTTTAGCTTGTCAAACTCTTCTAACAAGCTGATTAACACCCATCATTTGTTTCCCCTTGTTTTTCTTAACCCTTTTTCCATCCCATTCTTGTCTCTAAAACCACCATATACTTTACTTCATCATCCATCATCATCCATGCTTACTTGGTCCAGATACCACCTCCTTCTTCACTCTCCCATCATCCTTTTTGTGCCCTCATTTCACTCATTTTTCCTCTTGTTTCTTTTTCTTCCATTTATTTCCTTGTTTTTCATTTTCATCACCAAAATATTTTATCCTTGGTATTTTCTTAGACTTGTTTTCAAACCTTTCATGGCCTCCCATATTTACCATCCTGCCATTACCCTCCAAGATTGTTACACTTCTCTCCCCATCCTTTTCAATTTTCCAATCTATCATTATTTAGTTCATATCTCACCCCCCATCATTTACCTTTTATTTTTATCTTTTTTTTAATTCATTTATTTTTTTCATCTCCCTTGATGCCCTTCTTAGATTTTCCTGACCTATATGACCATGCCTAGATTCTTCCATCCTTCTCTACCTTCATCTTTATCTATGACCTCATTTTTTATCTCTTCATCCATCTCTTGGTCCACCTTCATTCATACCTTGATTATATCTTCCTTATTTTCTCCAATTTAACCTCCACCTCTTTAGAGTGTAGTCCCCAGTTGTACTACTTCTATGTACATCTCCTTTTCTATTTCCTCATATCCTCCATGCCCTTGCCTTACTACATAAATTATAGTCAGGTTCATTACTTTAGGAGCATCCCTTTCTTCATTTAATGCCTTTGTATGTTGTACTTAGACTCTCTTTTTTATTTCTCTCCAACTAATCCCTTCACCCTCCTTATCACCTTTTTCCTTTTAAAAACTCTACCTATTTGAGCATGCTCTAGCCTCTAAGGCCTTCTACTTGATTTTGGTTTACTATGAGATATATACCAAACCTACGGCTCTATCACATAATTGGCCATGATCATAGGCTCATACACCCAACCAACAAGCTTGAGCACTGTTAAGTCATCAAGATGAAAATTCCTTCGCCACCTATTTTAGTATTACCTATTTTTAACCCCTTTTACTTTGACCTTTTAAGATGTTAGAATCAAAAACTAAAACCACCTTTAAATGGAAGATTTGGGATACCCATGTGATGATGCTAGATACACCCTCTCATGCACCCTACCTTCCAATAATTCCCCTTGATTCTCCCTTCTTAGACTGCATCTTCTTACACCTTGAAATAACCCTTGCTTTAATTCAAAAAATTCACAACCTGATCCCTCATTTAATTAATAATAATATTCACCTTGCTTTATATTCCAAAACCCCTCGATGTCTTTCTATGAATTCCCTAAAAAACTCATTGCTTACTTATTTTAGGGCCCCACTAACTCAAGGGTTAAAATCTTTCCCACTTCTCATTTACCCACTCTACTACTTTGCTTCCTCAAACCATTGAATAATAACCTTCCATAGCTTGTTAACAACATTATTGTGGAATGTGCACAATGTCAGCTTATTTAGATGGTGATGAAAGAACTCATCAAATCATCATTGAAATTTAAGTAGTTCCAAATTTTCTAAAGCCTGGTAAAGCATATTTCTCCCTTTTCTTTTCTTTAAAATGGTGGCTATAATTTCATGCTTCAACCTACTTATCCATGGTTGTAGATTCCTTATACATAGTTGATGTAATCATCTAATTGCATCCTAACTCACCTCATCCACTATTCATACCACACCTATTCTAATGATAATTGATAGCCATCTCTTCCACCCTTTGGTGTTTCCCTTTCTCCAATGTCCTTCACCTAAACCTATATATATGATATCAATTGGGAAAACCAAGTTAACCAACACCCTTCACCTCGAAAGAACTACAATTGGCTTGACATTATTTTTGGATTCCTATCCATGAAAATATATAGGTAATGTCCACTTTACACATTCATCTAGAGTCATCTTGGTCGTCTCCTTCCAACCCATACCCAATCCACCCATGATTTCACCATGTCCACTTTGATGCCAGTTACTTTTGACCTAGAATGTTGGTGTTTTTACAATAACTTTTAACCATAATGACCAACCTTATCATGTTAAATTTTTTAATATTTGCATCACCTCATGACAAACTACACAATTTATGTTTTCTTGAGAGAACTTCCTACCATAGATACCTAAGTCAATACCGACCCTATCTAGGAGCCTTGATAAGACAAACCTGATTATATGACCAATATTGGGGATTGATTACCATGTCATTTATCTTAAAACCTGACTTTTTTTTATCAAAATTGGAACCTTTAGCCTCTACATAATCTTGACTATTATTCTTAGTCATATTTTATGAACCCATTGACATTTCACATACCCAACTACCTTGTGGTACCACCTAGTTCCTCCCCATTAATTGATTATCAAACCTACACCTAATTCAACCTTTCCTCATTGACTCTCAATTTGAGGGGGAACACCTCCTCCTATACTCAAGGTACACTGACCTTCAACCAAGTGATTCATTTGTTTTGAAACTTACTAATTTAAAGTTGCATAACAAAAAGAGGCAAAATGTAAACTCTAGAAAATTGCACATTTATAGTTTTGATGACTAAATGCCTTGAGACCCCCTAAAACTTATTAAACCTTCCCAAAACCCCCATTAACCTAATAAAATAATTATTCTCCTACTCACATAATATCATTTAAAATCACTATTTGAAAGTACTATTCAAAAGAACTATTCATCATCACTATTCACTATGGGCCCTACTATCACTACTCATGATGACATGGCAAGTGACATGGTATGATGACATGGGAAGTCACATGGAATGTGATTTGGAGGTGATATGGAAAGTGAAATGGCTTAGAAATGACATGGTTTGATGTGGGACACCATACCCCACTTGAGACCCCTTTCCAAAGTGCATAATGACCTCATTTCAACATCACAAAGTTCCCCCTTGAAATGTGGTGAATTTACCCTTAAGATATCATCATTGAAACATATATTTTATCTTCCCACATGAAATTATAATTTAAAATATATACCTACCTCTTTAATACTTTGGGAAAGATAAAGGGCACCCATTTTTGACTTCTTAGCTGAAATGGGAGACTTCTCAACCTAAATGGGAATCTTTCACAACCTCACCTTAGAATTTTCATCCCCCACATGGAAAATGGCACCACATTGGGTGTGACACACATTTAAGTGCTTGTTTTAAATCAAGAAATGATGGGAATAAGTCTTTGGTCTCATTTAAACCCATGTGCATGATTCCCATTCAAAATTGGACTCATGTGCAAGGTGGGAGACACACCAACCCCAAATGGGAGACTTATGATCAAGTGTGAAACGATACTAACCTAATACTTTATTAATTCATTATCCCACTTGAATAAATTATAATTTCTTCACTATTCCTCTATTTTGGCATGTTTCTTCACATCAAATGCTATAAATACCTCTCATCTCCTTCACCCAAGGTTAAGTTGGAAGTTAGTATTTTGTTATTAACATTTGTGTTTCAGATTTGGAGGTATCATCAAGGAGGTCATCATATTTAATATAAGGATCTCAAGCAATAAAAATCTACTAAAATTACTTCAAGTCTTCATCAACTATCAACAAGCCAATCTTCATCAATAAGCATCTTCAAGCATCAAGGTAATCTTGTTGTTTAGTTATCTTAATTTTTGTATTCCTTTCCCCTTGGACTTCTTCTTTAAATTATTTCCTTTATCAACATATTATAATTTTATCCTCTTATCCATATCCCATTTTTCTTATTTATCACCATTTACCCCTTTGCCTTTTTGGCCTCATTTTAACCATTTGCTTCTTTGCCTTCTTGGCCTCGTTTTGGACCATTTGCCCCTTTGCCTTCTTGGGCCTATTTTTAAAATTTATCCATATTTTTTTATTTGAAACATTACCATTCACCATATCAACCTATTTATAACTCTAACCAAATTAATCTTTTTACCTTTATCAAACCAATCCAAACCAAAAACCATAATTTTATTTTAGCCAATTTTTAGTACTAGCATTATTTAAACTAGTTGCTATATCTAGCCATCTAAGAAAAGAATTTAGTTTTATTGATTAATTTGATATTATTTAATATACTTAATTTCAATTATATATTCATATAACTAAAATATATTTATTTTATCATTACCACTTAAGTTTTTAAAAGTAGGTGGATTGATAGCCTCCTAGAAAGCTTTTCTTTCTAGGATCTAGCTCATATTAGGCAATCCACCCATCTACTTATCTAAAAAAAAATTTAGTGTTTTATTTTTTTTAGGTCATCCTCCCAATATGAATAGGATATCTTTGAAATCATCTAGATTCAATGCATACACATTCAATAGGTTTTTCTACACATCCTATTCCTAGTTTCTTTCTTTTCAAAAAAATTAAGAAAAATCAGAAAATTGAGAGAAACATTGACATTAAAGAATATGAAAAACTTATCCTAACCAAATAAATCTTGGTTTATCAAATTAAGTATGAATATCATCCCATGAATTTTGTATTCATGAAATTTAAGATAGACCTACCCTCCCACAACGTGATCCCCATTCCTTAGGATCCCTTATAAAATTGTCAATCTACTATGAAGATTAGGTACTTGTGTGAGAAATTAGGTATCAATTTTGATTATTTTTAATTCACCTATCCCAATATACTAACCTACCACACCCCAATGAAAATTATCTCTATTATGAGGCCAACTGTGGAGTTTGAGCTTCGATTGGAGAAAAGAGATGTGCTATAAATCATGTTTTTTGGTATGATTTTAACCTTTGAATTTTTATGTTACCTTTCGATCATTTAATTTTATTTAAAATGATTTATATTTTAATTTTTTATTCATTTTTATATTCCTCCTCTATATGGATTCAAAGAACCAAACATGGGTGATAAAGATGACTATCATTTGAAAACTTGGGACTTGGTTGCTAAGATAGAAACTTAGAGAGCATGGTGTCTAAAAGTCCTGTTGATTAATGTGAAATAAAAGTGTTATCTTGAATTAAACCTTTTTTAATCTAAATAAAAATGAAAGGAAAGGAAATCAAGTGGAATAAACATGAAATAATTTGAATTAATTCAAATTATAAAAAATGTGACAATGTGAAAAAAGGATACAATGACAGGGAAGTATGATTCCTTATCATAATAATGTATGGAAGTTTAGGTAAACATGATAACATTATTTTTTGTGAAAGTTTTATCTATAAAATAAATAAATGCCAAAGCTGAGAATATGGGATCATAAACTTTTAACCATTCTTAACATTCTATAAAAATGCATACTTAGTTGAATAATGGTGTTTTTGAAATAAAATGATGATTTTATGAGGAGAACCTGGTCATATCCATGGTATTACACTATAACTCATAAAATGGAAATCTAAGTGGGTAAAAAAAAGGTAAAAAAGGTATTTATGAGGAGGGCTTGATCTTATCCATGGTATTACATTACAACTCACAAAATAGAAAACTAAAAGCGTGAAAAAAGCATTTGAAGATAAAATGGTAGAAATGGTATTTGTGAGGAGGGTCTAGTAATATCCATGGTTTTACATAAAAAATCAAAAAATATAAACCCAAGAGGGTTAAAAAATCATTCTAAAATAATAAACATAATATGAAAAATAAATATATGAAAGCTAAAGGAATTCATGAGGAAAATCGAGTCCTATCCATGGTATTACAATACAACTCATGATAAAAAGAAATCAAAGGACCCAGGGAAGAAACTAAGGTTTGTGTAGATATAACTATTGCAAAGGGTGAGATCTATGTAAAAAACCAACAATAAGTTTAGTAGTATAACATATAGAAAGAGGATAAGAAGGGAAATATCTAATTAAAATATTTTTTCAAGAATTACACACTAGTAGACTCTTTAAAACATGGCCTTAACTAGTTTGAAGGTGATAGGTGTTAGGACTAAGAATGTATTTCACTAAATAAGGGCCCAACCATTTTTACACATAATTTCCTTATTTATTATGGGTATAGTTTAAACTAAGGACTAGATCACCAACATTTAAAGTGTAGACTTTAACCTTTTTATTATGTTTCTTGGCAATACGAACCTTGTATTGGTGGTTAAATTGAAGAGAGGACAAATGGTGTTCATCAAGAAGATCAAGAGCATGAATGTGATATTCTCATAGTTTTTCATCAGGAATGATTCCATGAACAGAGATATATAAGGAAGGAAGCTTGATTTATAATGGTAAGATAGGCTCAAAACCATAAGCTATTGAGAATGGTGTTGCTCTAGTGGTAGTAGGTATGCTAGGATAATAGGCCAAAAGTGCATGATATAAATAAAGATGGAAATAAGGGAAATTTTCTTAGATAGATGTTTAGAGGATTTTATAGAGAATTTTATTAATGGCATCAGTTTGGTCATTGCATTGTGGATGGTAAGGTGTGGAGAATTTATGGGATATTTTATATTTAAGACATAACTACTTCACATCCTTATTCTTAAAATTAATGCCATTATCAGAAATCATAGTATGGAAAACTCTAAAATGATAGATTATTTGGTTAAGGATAAATTTATAAATTTAGTTCCCATGACATTGACAAGACGTATTACTTCTACCCATTTGGTAAAGTATTCGGTACCAATGATGATAAAAACATGACCATCTTATGATTGAGGTAATTTGCCAATGAGATCTAATCCTCACATGGGAAATGGCCAAGGAGATTCCATAATTTAGAGTTTATTTAGTGGTGAATGGATTAGATCATCATGGAATTGGTAAGGACTACACTTTTTAACAAAACTAATAGCATCCTTTTCTAATGTATGATAAAATTATCTCATATGTACCCATTTGTGTGTTGTATCATGTCCATTATAGTGACCATGTAAATGTCCCCATGTGTTTGTTCAAGGACAAGAGGTACCTCCTATTTCATTACAAGTAGATCAGGGTACCTTCTACTTTATGATAATAAAGGGTATTGTATCAAAAGACATTTAAAATCTTGTTTATGAATTCTAGTCATTCTATGAGAATCCATATTTGGAGGATAAGTTTGATTTTTAAGGAATTATATAATGTTTTTATATCATGTGCTCTATCGAATAGTGACAACCTCAATGTGATAAATAAGTAATGATCAAAATTATATAAATTTTGATAATGATAGCATTTATTTTATAATGATCAAAATTTATACCATGAAGAGATACTAAGAACCCTATAATTTTACCATATGTAATGCCAAAAATACATGTGTAGCGGTTGAGTCTAACTTTATACTTGAGTAGTTGATCAAAGATGATGGATAGATCAAATAAATGGGTTGTGAAACTTTTTAATTTGGCAATGAGATCATCCACATAGGTTTCCACAAACTTATGTATAAGATCATGAAAAATGTGTGTCATATCCCATTGATAGGTATCTCTGATCTTTTTAAGTCCAAATGACATATTAACATAGAAATAGGTTCCCCATTCTATAGTGAATATAGTCTTGTGTTGGTCTTTAGGATAATGTGAATTTGATTTTAGCCTTAAAAACCATCCCTTAGTGAAAAAACTTTGTATCCATTAGTTGAATATATAATGGTATCTATTGAAGTTAATAAAAAATAATCTTTGAAACAATTGAAGTTGAGATTGTGGAAGTTGATGCAAATGTGAATAACCATAGTGACATTTTTGTAAATGGGAACAATGTTTGACACCCATTAAGAATAGTCCATGGGTTTAATAAATTTGGTATCTAATAATTTTATAATTTATTTATAGCATACGGTGGAAACTTTGAGTGCAAATCTCTATTATTTAGTCAAATAGGTTTGACATATAGGTATGTTATCATGTTATGCACAATGATACTAGGGTCAATACTAGGCATGTCCTCATATCACTAATTGAAAATCTCATGATATTTATCAAAGAATATACTAGTTATCATGCTTGATCAATCTGAGTTTTCCATAAACTATTATAGGTTAAGGACATGAGGGTGTGTCATATTTTATTCTCATGGTTTCTTTAATAAGCATAAAATTTCCATCTTGAAAATGATATGGTGCATTGGCAATAGAAGAAATGAGAATGGTTTTAGGATTGATGATATAAATGAAGTTATTAAAATTAGGAGTCTTTCATTTGAAATTCCCAAGTTTGTGATGTTTCCAAGGAAGTTGAGGTTCTTAGGCATGGAACAACTCAAGTATGGCTTAATCACTAGGTAATATAGGTAAATGTCCATACTATTCTATTTATACTTCAATATCAATGATATTTTTACCATGATAATTATATTTATAATGTATATAGGATACATTTATGGCCTTGGTATCAAGGGTGATCTTGGAAGTAGGTGGAACTATGGAGGAAGATTGATTGGATTCAATTAGATTGATAATAGGTGTATATTTAGAATCATTTTTAGGGAGTGGATTTTTTATAGTGATTGGTGTGATATGAGATATAGAAGGTTCTAAAATTTTAAAATTTGTGAGAGGTAATATTTGTTCAACAACCCAAGTATCAAAAAGTGGAGAATTAACTAGAGGTACATAACCTTCAAGCTCTAACACAATATCTATGAAAATAATATGAACATCTTAGTTAAAAGAATGTATTTTATCAAAGGTTTGTTGATAGTGTTGAACATATAAGTCTCATGATTGATCTTGGTATATAATGTACTTATCATCATAGGTGGGAGAGATAGTACATGATTTTGTCTCTATAGTAACATTAGAAGGTGATATGTATAGATAACTAAATTTACAAGGTGACATGGTTAAAGGGGTTTGAAATAACTTGGACACTCCATAGTCATTATAAGTGAAATCACCTTCTATATAATATGCTTTATGTCTATTAGATGGAGGATGGAAATCAGTGATCTCATTGATGAGAGGGATGGAAATATCATGAGTTAACAAGGATGGAGGGAGCCACTCCAAATGTAAGGAGGTACCTTAGTATTATTTCATGTGTTTTGTAAACTATTTAGCTTATCATCATCATAATCAGAAAGAGTGACCTATAATTTTGGATTGATATTAACAAATTTAATTAAATTTTCACTATTAATTCTTGGAATAATTAGAATCAAATACAAAGATTTGGGGTTGGGAAGTTGAGTACTCCATGGGTTAGGATTGGCCTCATGTTTATACCATTTTCCATTATGATTGAATTTGGTACATTGAATACCGGAAGAGGTAATAACCCTCATGTGATGAGTTCATGGGTACCCTAAGAGTATATTATAAGATAAGGGTAAGCAAAGAACCATAAGATTAGTATGTATAGTTTTGGTTCCAATAATGAAAGGGAACAAAATATACCAAGTGAATTTTTATTGGCTTTATCAAATCCATGATAGTTAGATGAGTTTTCTTGAGATGATCTTTATTATACCCAACTTGTTGAATGATCTAGATAGATGTCACAATAATTATTGACCCTTCATCTACTAATAATTTTAAAATAAGGGTGTTATTAATGGCTATTTTAATAAAGAAAGGTGGATTGTTAGCTCGAAAAAAGAATTTCATCATTGATCATGTATTATTCAATGAAATCTTTGGAAGGTTTTGAAGAAGGGAAAATAGTTTCAATGGTATGAATTTATATTGGTGGAGGCTCATGATAAGGTTGTTCCACTTCTAAGGAAGATGGTTCTTCAATTTATTGTATTTGTTATGTTAGGAATTTACAATTATAGGGAAAAGTGAGAACTAACTCCATGAGAGTTATTTTTCAAGGCATAGAGTTAAGTTCCTCTAATAAATTACAATGATTTTTTGAAGAGGAAGAACCAACATAAGGATTGGAAGTTAAAATAGTTTTAGTGGTAAGAGAGGTAGTTAGAGATTTGGATAGAGGAAGTAGGTCCTCATTGGTTACTAAATGTAGGTTAGTGGTAGTAGTATCTTTGAGAATTTTCTCTTTGAGTGATGGTTTTTTTTTGGTTTTACTATGAGATATTTGTGGGTGGGTTTGCATTAATGATTGACCTTATCTGCATTCATATATTAGGAATTGGTATAGTATTGATCATATTCAGTGTCAATTGCATAAATATCCTTATTTGATTGTTGAGGCTTGGATGTAGAGAATTTTTTTGGATTATTATAGGAAGAAGAGTGAAATCTTGTTTCTTTTGAGAAGATTTAACACAATCATGATGATAGATTTTGATCATGCCATCATGATTGATTGAATCTCCTAGCATAAAAGAAATGGAAAATTTTATAAGCCCATGACATGTTTCATGGGAATGACCTATATCGACATGAAACCAACAAAAATTATTAGGTTCATACCATTGAGGGGAATTGTTAGGACACATGAATGGTTTAGGAGGTGCTAAAAGTTGTTTCATTTATTTAATAGTTAGCAATATATGGGAAGGTTGGGCATTTTTTATTTTGGCTCCTCCTAGTTTTGGTTGAGGAGGATTTCTATTGATTACATCAGTTGAATGTTGTAAAGATCCCTTGATGGTTTTAATGTTAGGTTCAGATTATTTCATTTGAAAGTCTAGTCACTTAGCTTTATTGATAACATCATTTAAATTTTTGGGAGCAAAATTTTTAACCTTGTATTGGAATGAAGGTGTTAAGGTAGTTATCAATGCCTAAATATGTATCATAGGCACCCATAGTATTTAAGAAACACTTCTCATTTTGGAATTCTTTAGAATTCAATACATGGTTTTGGGTTGTGATAATACTGTTATCTATTGATAAAATAGAGGTAAAACAAGTTATATATTTTACAAATTTATATTAATTTGGTGGTTAGGAGCCACCATGGTCAAATAGCTAATTTATGAAAACTATGAAGTATTTTATTCTAAGAACATTAAATTATGATAAAAATCTAATCTAAAAACTAATCTAAGATGGATATTTACAATTAATATTAAACTAAAGTGAATCAATTAAAAAGGAGCAACAAGAAAGGTAGGGCAAAGAAGAAACATGTTGTTTATATTCATTTCAAACATCATGACAAAGTTCAAATTTCATCTAGACATGCACTTTATGAATGTATGACATCAAGTAGCATAAGATCAAATATTATCATACATCAGGAAAACATCTAAGGATGGTGTGAAATAATGTAAATAAGAACCAAATTTACTTTAAATATTTACTCCTACAAGCAAACAACATTATCCCAAATATAAGAAGAGTAAAGAAAATGAAATGAACCTAAGAAATTTAAATTAACCTAGAATTGGCATAATTTAACAACTTTGCATTCAAAGGTGCACATCAAGAATTCATAAGAACAATTCAAATCTAGAAATTAAACCAAATAAGTGAGAGAAAATCCATTATAGAAAACACACAGACAAATAGTGGACAAACTTTGTAGAATTCCTTGCTTGTACTACTTGCTCTAAGTTTACAAAGTAATTTTGGATATAATAACTCCCTCTTTTTACAAATGAAAATACCCATTATAAAGAAAAATTCATGAGATATGCTAGTCATTCCTTCTCAACATGCAACTAGACAAGTGTCAGGGATAGCTATCCGTTTTAAAATGTTCTAGATACTCCTTGATGGACTGACCCATAGGTAGTGTGCTTTATAAGATGTACATGCCTTTACAAAATAATATTCTATTTAAAAAATATACAATGTTAAGCTACAAAAATAATATTACTAAGTCAACTTAATCTGACTTTTATAACCCTTTGTTACAGTTTTGTCTCTCCAATAGGATCTTCATTCTATAATGTTGCTCCTCAATTAGCTCAAGGTCGACATTTAGTTTCATGAAAAGCTCCTTAATTATACATACTAAGTTTGTGTGGTTTTTATTTTCCTTTATTAATGCTTTTTAATATTTTTGGCTTTACTAATCTTTTTCTTTGTAGTTAGAATCATATAAATAATCTAATGATTATTAGTAGCAGTCTTACATATACTTTGGTTCCTTACCCCCTAGATAAAATGGGATGCTCTTTACATGAATTCATCATATGTAATTAGACCAATTGGACTAGTTATGGTGGGATCCTTGACTAATATTCTGAATGCATGCACTATTCTATCCACTAATTGTTTGAGATCATTTGAAAGATCTCCCATATCTTAGGACCACTTGCTTTCATCTTTTCTTGAAACACTTTTTCAAGCTATCATTACTAGAAATTCTATTAAATTGCTCACTAGTGGACTATAATTCAGCTTCTAGGTTTAATTCTCTTGCATAGATGATAATTCAATCTTCCTTAGCTTAATTATAATGATTATATAATCTAATTAGGGTTCTCTTGATTGCAAAGGTTTTTTTGAAGGTTTCCTCAGAGCTTTAGTTATGACATCTTATCGAACTCATATGAACTTCATGCCTCAAATTTTATTTAGATCACCTATTTATACCTTTACCTTGTCATGAATCTACAAAATCTCTTAAACTAACTAGTCTAGCTTATGTGGATCTATATAGCATCTCTATGGCATTATGTTCATCAATATTACAAAAAAGTGACAGTTACCCTTTGAAAATCCTTCTTTCATTTCGCATTGTCTGATTATTCTTGTATGGATTTCCACAAACCATAGATCTTGACCCAAGGGATCGAACATAATTAGATTCTCATTATTCTTACTTTGTTGAAAAGTCTACTTTGATCATGCACTATCGAATCATTTTCATTTGATAAAAAATGTGTCATTGAGCTAACGTATAATGCTCAATATTTAACCTAGGGGTTGGGGCTTAAAATGTCAACTTTGATCACACACCATTAGATCCTCTAAGTACAAATCAATGCACTCTATTGATCTTCTAATAGGTACCTAAGATTTAATTTGTGGCCCATGGTTGCACCACTTCTCATTTTTGTGTTCACCTTGAGCTTCATTGTAATGTTAATGTTGATCTCACACCATTAGATCATCTTCATCTGGATCAATACACTCTATTAGATCTTGACCTAAGTGTGGAATCATTGGCTACTCAATGTTATTTCACCAAAAAATATACATCTATCACCTTCTCTCTTTTTGAGGACTCTATTAAATATTTGACATATTATGCACTATTAGATCAATTCTATCCAAGAAAATGTGAATCATTGATCCCATGGATAAGAAAGATATTTAAATTAGGCTTGGGAATTTTAGGATAAAGTCTTAAGACTAAGATTTTTATTCTTATTTATAAACTCAAATTAAAACCTTTAAATTAAATATTTATCCTAAGTTTAAGATATAATAAATGGGACCTCACAAATAATAAAAGACATAGCTTAAAGTCTTAGGACTAGAGTTTTTATTGTGTTAATAAATACAATATGAGCTTTCAGATAAGTCTTTTTAAGCTAAGTTTATAACAAAGGGACCATGCATTAATTAGACCATACTATTAGATAAAACGGACTGAGGGCCACGGGATATAAAGGGGACTGATTTTGAATTTTTAGAATAAGGTTGGGTATATTTAAAGTATTATCACATAAATTATTCTTGCCAATTTTGAATTTAAATCAAAGGGCCTAAACTAGGGCAATTGGAGTAAGGGTTTTAAGATGATCAGTCATGAATTCAACTTGATTTTCAATAGACCAAAGGCTAGTAAAACATAAAATTATTATTAAATAATCAAACCCAGACATTGCTCATTCTAAATGGACCTCATTAGACTTGAAATTAGAAAACATAGAAATCCAATGTTAGTAAATTTATACAAGGGCAAACCAAAATCATGTAAAAATGTGTTAAGCAAACCAAATGTGAATGATATTCAAATAAATACACTATGCAAACATGCTAGTGATACTCTGATCAAGTGAATTTTCAATTTCAAGGTACAAAATTTAACATAAGGGTCCCTTTTTTCAAGAATGAGGGTATGTTGACCTCAATAAATGGTGACTTCTAGGGGAAATATAGTAATATGTTAGAATTCAAAGACTCTGGTTTAGTCTAATAAAGTTAGTTATTTCAATTGATTAGTCATCATTATTTAGATCAATTTATGGTTAAAATAAGCCTTGCACATACAAAATTGGGATCAAACATCAAGAACTAGTCATGTTATGTGTGTGCTTTGATTCCACTTATTTTTTACCATGGGATTTAGGGAACAACTTCCAAATTTTATGACTTCAACCATTAACACTAACTTAGATCATATTTAGATATCTATTAAGAGCCATGATTTAACTTAGGGAAGGCTTGAGAATTTCTCTACTACCAACTAGGCATCCATATCCCCAAATAATATGCCTTTGAATCTACTCAAGGCCTTGCTCCACTGCTATCTAGGTATCCATAGACCTAGTGGAGATTACCAAAATCACCTCTACTAAAAAAGGCTTTTTGAATTTTTCACTGATCTCGTACTTTTTGTATTTTTTAGATATTTTGACTTTATAGTAAAAGTTGGGAACTAGATTAGCTAGGTTTTAAGGTTTGGTCACATGTTTGGTCTATAGACAATCATCCTTAGTTGTAAACTTTATCCCAAGAAATTAATGTTTTTAAGTGCAAACATGAATACATCTAAATAATTTAATCTTTAACTCTACATGTGAAATCCTTCTTAAAACCAAAAATATATTAGAACAAGTTTTAAAATTTCAAGGAATAATTAACCTATTTACTAGTCTTTGCTAGTTTCTCCAAACTATAACATCAAACACACATTTCAACAATCCATGATCAACCAATGTTGAGAAGTCATACATGCATTTATAAATTGTGAAGTTATTGTGTAATTAGGTGAACTTTGAGCTATGTGATATCCAAAAGGACTTATTTAAAATCAAGGAACAAAGCACAAAAAGAAAACACACTAAATAAATAAACAACAAGCAAATAAATATTTACAAACACTACTTACAAACAAGGGATATGAAAGAAAAAAATAAGAAAGAAACTAAACTAAGACTTACACTACTCCATAAAGAACCTACCTCCTAGATAAAATGGAAATTTATTTATCCTACCATAAAATATTGAAGCATGATTTCTTCTATTCATGGCCTCTTCTTGTGTATAGGATCACTTTTATGCTTGTGTCTTTTATATGATATAGCTCAGTTTACCACCTCCATTATCTATTGGAAGTATTGTCATTGATGTCAAAGGTCTAGCATTATTGGTGATAAAGACCCCATTGCATTTAATGATATTTGTAATAGTTATATCTTGGCTAATATGTGTTAATATTTATTTAATATTAACGACTATATTTTTGGTTGCACATAAAACAAAAGAAGGGCCCATGTAGAACTCAAAGAGTCATGGGGTAAAGACAAAAGAAGAATGGGATGCATTTTCCCATGAAGAGTCATCTTGAGGAATTCCAAGAGTCACCAAGTGAAGACAAAATAGGAAGGGTACAATTTCTCATGAAGGGACACTTTGAGGAATACGAAAAGTCACCAAGATAAAGACAAAAGAGGAAAGGACATTTTTTATTATGAAGGGTCACCACATGACTTTTCAAATGCAAGGATACAAAGGGTCATGCAAGTTTGGCACCATTTTCCATGAGGATTGAAGGGTCACAAAGGGGAAAGACCAAAGGTCATTTGGAAAGTTATAAATAAAGGCTTGAGAATCCATTTGTAATGTGTGAGATAGAGTATGATTTGTATTTGTTATATCTAGCTTAGAAGATCAAAGGAGAGAGAGGAAAGAGATATTGTAATGAATTATCATTTGTTGAGATTGAAACATTTAGAGATAGTTGTGTGGTATACACAAAAGGGGTTGGTGCACCTATGGGTTGGTGCTCATGAATGGTTGTTGTGTTGGTGCTCAACAAAGGGGTTGGTGCTCCTATGGGTTGGTGCTCATAAATTATATTTATGTTGGTACTTGGAAAATGGGTTGGTGCTCTTGTGGGTTGGTGCTCATGAATTGTTTTTGTGTTGGTGCTCAGTAAAGGGGTTAGTGCTCATGTGGGTTGGTGCTCACAAATATTTATTATGTGGTACTTAGGAAAGGGGTTGGTGCTCCTACAATCTGGTGCTTGTGAATATTATAGTTTGAGTTGGTTCTCATTCACATACTTGAGATTGTTCTCTATAGTTTTTCTCACATTGGGTTTCCACATTAAATCAGGTGTCTCTCTCTATCTTGTGTGGTGTTTATTATTTTATTTTTATTACATATCTTGAATGTATGTTAGAGTGGAATTTTTTTAAGGAAAATTTTATAAGATTTATGATATACTGATTCACTCCCCCTCTCAATATATCCCATGCTTAACAATTTGGTATTAGAGTAGGTTCCTTTTGAAAAAGTTTTACATCTTGAAGGTAGATCGGGAAAGCATGATGGCTGGATCACATGAAGGATTTTATACAAATAAGGCACATTTGTTTGATGGGATGAATTATGATTTTTGGAGCATAAGAATGAATACTTATTTGAAGGCCCTTGGATTTGACATATGGCAAGCAATGGTGGATGAATATGAAGAGCCATAGACACTTGTAATCACTCTAGCAGAAAAGAAGACAAGTGAATGTAATGCTAAAGATTTAAATGCTATTTTATGTGGTTTATGTGAATCTAGATTTGTTAAAGTTATGTAATGTAAATATGCTCATGAAACTTGGGTAAAACTTGAGAATATTTATAAAGGTGATGGAAAGGTTCAGCAAGCTAAGCTTCAGACTTTTAGAAGATAGTTTGAAAGTTTGAAGATGGAAGAAGAAGATATAGCAAGTTATCTTTTGCGAGTTGATCAAATAGTAAATCAGATTCAAGGTCTTGAAGAAACATTAGAAGAGTCAATAGTGGTATAAAAGGTTTTGAGATCTCTACCAATGAGATATGATGCAAAGGTTTTGGCAATTAAGGAGATGAAGAATTTGGCCAAGCTAAAGATGGATGAGCTTCATGTTATACTCACAACATATGAGATGCAGACTAAACAAGATAAACCCTCAAAGAGAGAAACCACTTTCAAGACACCAAAGAAAGAGAAAGCTAAGATTCAAGAATCAAGTGATAGTTCTAGCGATGATGAAGATGAAAATGGAGCTCTTTTCATTCACAAGCCAAAAATGGGAATAGGTAAATATCAAGGAAATTTACCTTTTAAATGTTTTAATTATGGAAATATTGGACATTTTTGAGCTAAATACCCAAATAAGGGTAATGATGATGATGAAGAAGGAAATTCTACATACAAAAATAATTTCAAAGGTAAATTCAAGAAGGGATTCAAGAAGAAGTTCCTGTATTCTAAAGATCCTAGCTCAGCTAAAGATAGTGGAGTCAGTGATTCAGAAGAAGAAGAGATTCTATTCATGGGCATACATAAAGATGCCTCTATAAGAAAAAGTATAGATAATCAAGAAGAAGAAGAGGATGAAGCCAAAGTGAATCTAGAAGGAGAACTTATTTGTGCCTTATAAGAGTTGGAAGTTGTTGAGAAGAAGAATTGAAGATTGAAGCACTAAATCGAGAAAAATGAAAAGGAGTCAAAGGAAATAATTGATGTTCTAATAGCACACATTAAAGAAGCTAAAAGGAATGAAAAATATCTAACAACACAATTGAAAAAAGTAAGAAAAGAATGTGAAAGGTATGTTATTGAAATTACCTCTTTAAAATAAGATATTGAGAAAGCAGTCAATGATAAAGTAGTTAGTGATTCAAAATTTGAGAATAGCACTAACATGCTGAATAAGATATTAAAAAGCCAAAAGGCAAATTCAGATAAGATAGGTATCAAATCTGAAAATAAAAATAGCTATGTTGAATCTCTTACAAAAGACGAAACAAAAAGGGAAGAAGTGAAGAATATAGAGGACATTTCAAACAAAGAAGGCTGGAGGGAACAAAGCTACAAGAGGTAATCAGATCAAAGATACGCAGACAGGTCTTATTTTTATAGTTACTAGTTTTATTGTAATGGATATGGTCATAAGAAATTAGAATGCCAAAATAGAGTTACTAGTTTTAGAAATAAGGAGAAGGAAAGTCATGTAGAGTCAAGTAAAAGCTACAATTCTTTTGCTCTTCTATCAAGATTTGGTGAAGACGCCATAATATGTTACAAATGTAACAACTTTAGACACATAACTTAGTACTTCAGAAGTGTGTTTGAGTCAGTCAAGAAGGACTAGAGTTTCAAGGCTCTATTCATCAAGAAGAAGGTTCAAACATGTTCATAGCAGAAGAAACAAACTAAATATTCTATGTTGGTTTAGACATCTTTGCATGCGAGATATGAAGATCAGCCATGGTTAATTAATATTAGATGTTAGAGATATATGATAGGAGACAAGAGTAAGTTCATAACTCTAAAGAAGATAAATGGTGGCACAATGAAATTCATAGCTAAAACCACTACTAGGATAGCCAAAAAAGGTGCTTTGAGTTTGGATAATGGTAGAACCAAGACTAAGATTATTTTGTATGTAAAAGGTCTTAAGCATAATCTATTGAGTGTAAGTCAAATATGTGATTAGGGATACACATTAAAGTTTTATGAAGAAGGTTGTGAGATTAGAAGAAAAGATTCAAATGAGTTGATTGCAGATGCTCAAAGGATAGGCAACAATTTATATGTATTATCAGATATCTTCTCAAAGGCATGACCAAAGGACACATTCAAAGATCTAAAAGAGGAGTTGGGAGTAATTTATATTACTTCTTACCATTGAGGTTTAGCATTAATTGAGGGGGAGCTAAGTGTTAGCTCTAGGTAAGCCCTTTTCCATTGATGTCAAAAGGGGAGAATAATAGGTACAGGTATAAGTATAGGTGTAGAAATAGGTATAGGGAATAGGTACAGGTTGTTATAGTAAGGGAGAGTTACTATATATTTTCAAATGATACTATGTATAGGTTTTAGGATGTGTTAGTTTTAGGATTGAGGTTTCCATCAATGACAAAGGGGGAGATTTTTTGAAATATTATCATTGATGTCAAAGGTCTAGCATTATTGGTGATAAAGGACCCATTATATTTAATGATGTTTTTAATAGTTATATCTTGGCTAATGTGTGTTAATATTTATTTAATATTAATGAATATATTTTTGGTTACACATAAGACAAAACAAGGGCCCATGGAGAAGTTAAAGAGTCACAAGGTAAAGGCAAAAGAAGAATGGGATGCATTTTCCCATGAAGAGTCATCTTGGGGAATTCCAAGAGTCACCAAGTGAAGACAAAAGAGGAAGGACACAATTTCTCATGAAGGGACACTTTGAGGAATAAGAAAAGTCACTGAGATAAAGACAAAAGAGGAAAGGACATTTTTGATTATGAAGGGTCACCACATGACTTTTCAAATCCAAGGATATAAAGGGTCATGCAAGTTTGGAATCATTTTCCATGAAGATTAAAGGGTCACAAATGGGGAAGGCCAAAGGTCATTTGGAAAGCTATAAATAAAGGCTTGAGAATCCATTTGTAATGTGTGAGATAGAGTATGATTTGTATTTGTTATATCTAGATTAGAAGAGCAAAAGAGAGAGAGGAAAGAGATATTGTAATGAACTATCATTTGTTTAGATAACAACATTGAGAGATAGTTGTGTGGTATACACAAAAGGGGTTGGTGTTCTTGTGGGTTGGTGCTCATGAATAACTACTATGTTGGTGCTTAGAAAAGGGGTTGTTGTTATTGTGGGTTGGTGCTCATGAATTATTTCTATGCTGGTGATCAACAAAGGGGATGGTACTCTTGTGGGTTGGTGATCATGAATTGTTGTTGTGTTGGTGCTTAGCAAAGGGGTTGGTGCTTTTGTGGGTTGGTGTTCATGAATAATTGTTGTGTTGGTGCTTAGCAAAGGGGTTGGTGCTCTTGAAAGTTTGTGCTTTAGAATATTGTAGTTTGAGTTGGTGCTCATTCACATACTTGAGATTATTCTTCATGGTTTTTCCCACATTGGGTTTCCACATTAAAGCTAGTGTCTCTCTCTATCTTGTATGGTGTTTATTAATTCATTTTTATTGCATATCTCGAATGTATGTTAAAATGGAATTTGTTTAAGGGAAAGTTTATAATATTTATGATATAATGATTCACCCCCCCTCTTAGTATATCCCATGCTTAACATTATCAATCACATGGATTGAAGATATGGATCCAAGATCTAATCATCTTCTTCACAAATTTTTATTTCTTGCATCATGAATGCTAGATATAATTCATTCAAAGAGTGATCATGATTTGTAGCATTCACATTCCATGATTGCCTCATGAACTCAGTTGGTATGCTTGGATTGATGTCTTCATTAGGCTCCAACTCATCTTGAAAGGCCTAGTCATCATAATCAACTGAAAGGAAATGAGATTCATTTGTAACCTTACCATTTAAATTAGGTTTATCACCTAATTCCAACCTTTTGAAAGTGTCATATGGGAATTATTGATATACTACACTTTCTTCATCTTCATCCTTTATGAAGAATGGTATCTCTTCTATCTAATTGAGTCCCAACTCATCTTGATTTGGGATCTCTAGAATGACATTATTATCTTGGAATACCTCAATTTATTTCAAAAAATCTTGGTATAAATGTTTCCAATGATCATCTTCTTCAAGGAAGTCCTCAATTTCAATAATGACCTCATAGCTATCTTCTGAAGAGAGTTCATTTTTATATGATCTTGTTCATGGGGTTGCTCATCTTGAATGGACATTACTTCTTATAGAGAATATTTAGGTTCATTTTCTTCTTAGAATGTAAAATCAAAAGCCTATACTATGAAGGATTTATATGTCCTTACAAATCCAAATGTCCCTACAACATTATCTTGATTAAACATAGATTCATATGCCTCCTTTTTATCTTGATATTATTCAAAAACATTATAATTATTAGCTAGACTTATATCATGAAGATTTATTTCATGTACATTCTTAGATGACCTATTATTATTGTTATCCTGAAACCTATTTGTAGGTCTGTTGAATCTTTGAGAATCATAGTTTTTACTAGAGGTTTCCCTAGAATTGCCCAGTTGCTTTTGTAACTAAAGGAAATCAATTATCAAAATTTGAACCATCTTAAGTATGGATTATTTCTCATTATTTATTGGTTTTGAGTTATTAACTTGATTATTATTACTAGTATGCACCAAAAAATTCTATCCCTATGGATGAATTCCATTTTTAGCATTAATTAAAAGCCCCAAATTTTGGCCAAGATGGGTATGGCTTAAGGGCAATTGGTTCAAGATTGGTGTCTGATTTAAGGTAAACACATTCTGATTGGCATTAGGAATGATATTTAGTTTTGGTAAATTGGATTTGACATTTGGGATAGTATATGAAAGCTGACCTTGAGGCTGCATTTGATCATTGATTATTATAGCTTTAGCATAGGCCAATGCTAAGGTGTTTATGAATCCAATAAGCCTTTTAAAAAACACAAAAATCATGGGATTTAAATAATCCTTATAGATTTTTAAGGCTAAAGCATCATTAGGTCTATAAGGGAATATGGTTTTATTAAACATTTTCTAGAATCTAGCACTAAAGGCTCAAATGGTCTTCCTAGAATCTATCTTAATAGTAGTGAATTACTGATATAGAATGCATGGACTAATGATTTTGCCAAATTGGTCAATGAAGTAATTATTAAAGTTAATCCAATTTATAGTGTAATTCTTAGGTAGGTTAAGGAACCATTCATATGTAACATATTTGAAACTAAATGGAAATAGTCTATGTACTACATCTTCATGAACTACATTAAGAAGTCTCAAAGCAGCCTCAAAGCTTTTAACATGTTATTTAGTTATGACAACATTATTAGGACTAAAATAAGGCAAATACCTTTCAAGATTTGTTGGTAAGTCATGTACTTGGCCAAACACATTGATATAATATCCACCTAACCATGTCATACCTTGACGAGGATCTTATTTATGGTAGCTCTAGCTTGTAAAATATATAAACCCTACTTGAAATACGATGTGTAAGTCTTATCTTCACAAAGAACAATGATCAGACTTACACATTTAGGCAAATTTTTCACAAATATGTATAAATAACCACAAAGAAAATTAATATTTAACTAAATTAGCTCAAATACATGTCCAATTACATGAATATGAATGATATTTACATGTTTAAGTTCAAATAAACTCAAATTTGCAAAGGATCTATCAATATTTGAACAAAAAAACTATTACTAACCTCAAATGCCTTGGATTCATAGATATTAAGATATCTTTACCATAATTACTCATGGATATTTAAATAATAGCTATCTTTGTCTAAATAAGTATAAATATTAGTCTAAAACCATAAATATCAACTATCGTTACACAAATATGCTAAAATAATGACTTAATTATGCAAAGATTACACTAATCTTTAAACATAACTCACAAGATTGATAAAAGATACTTCAAATATACAAAGATATAACTAGGCCCTCCTTTTAGCACTCGAGAAGCCCCTCCTGTTGATGCTTGAATATCTATCATAGGTGCCTAGATTTTTTAAGAAACACTTCTCATTTTTGAATTCTTGAGAATTCAATACATGAGTTGTAGGTTGTGATAATATTGTTATCTATTGATGAATTAGAGGTAGAAAAAGTGATCTATTTCACAAATTTATATTAATTTTGTGGTTGGGAACCATCATGGCCAAATAGCTAATTTATGTAAAATATGAAGTATTATGTCCTAACAATAGTGAATTATGATCAAAATCTAATATAAGAACTAATCTAAGATGGATATTTATAATGAAAATTAAACTAGAGTGAATTAATTAAAAATAAGCAACAAGAAGGCTAGGGTAGAGAAGAAACATGTTAATGATATTCATTCCAAACATCATGACAAAGTTCAAATTTCATCTAGACACGCACTTAACCAATGTATGATATGAAGTAGCATAAGCTCAAATCCTATCATACATCAAGCAAATATATAATGATGGTGTGAAATAATGTAAATAAGAACTAGTTTCACTTTAAATATTTACTCCTACAAGCAAAAAACATTATCCCAAATGCAAGAAGAGCAAAGAAAATGAAAAGAACCTAAGAAATTTCAATTAACCTAGCATTGGCACAAGTTAACAACTATGAATTCAAAGGTGCACATTAAGAATTCATAAGAATAATTCAAATCTAAAAATTAAACCAAGAAAATTATAGAGAAGCCATGACAGTAAACACACAGACAAATATTGGACAAACTTTGCAAAATTCCTTTCTTGTGCTACTTTCTCCAAGTTTACAAATTAATTTTGGCTCTAATAACTCCCTCTTTTTACAAATGACAATACCCCTTTATATAGATAATTCATGAGATATGCTAGTCATTCCTTCTCACCATGTAACTAGACAAGTATTAGGGATAGCTATCCCTTTTACAATGTTCTAGATACTCCCTAATAGACTGACCCACAAGAAATGTGTTTTACAAGATGTACATAGATTTACAAAATAATATTATATTGTAAAAATATACAATGTTAAGCTACAAAAAAAATATTCCTAAGTCAACTTAATCTAACTTTGAGAATCCTCTATTAGAGGTTTATCTCTCTAGCAAGATCTTCATTCTATAATGCTATTCCTCAATTATCTCAAGGTTGATAATTGGTTTCATGAAGAGATCCTTCATTTGACTTGCTAAGCTCTTATGGTATTTAATGCCCTTATTAATGCCTTTTTGATGTTTCTAGATTCATTAATATTTTCCTTTGTAGTTAGAACCATATCCATGATCCTATTATTATCAGCAATAGTCTTACATATGCTTTGGTTCCTTACCCCTTGCTTAAACTAGGATATTATTTTCTTCAGTTCATCATCTATAATTAGACCAATTGGATTATTTATGGTTGGATCATTGACTAAGCTTCCCAATGTGTGCACTAATGTATCCTCTAATTGTTTGAGATCATTTGAAAGACCTCCCATCTACTAGGACCATTTGTTTACATCTTCTCTTGAAGCACTTTTTTGAGCTATCATTTCTTGAACTTCTATTAAATTACTCATTAGTGGAATATAATTCATCTTCTATGTCAAATTATCTTTCACAAATGATAATTTAATCTTCCTTGGCTTAATTATAGTGATCATAGGGTTTAATTAGGGTTCTCATGCTTGCTAGGTTTTTTTTGAAGGTTTCCTTAGAGCTTTAATGGTGATAGCTTAACAAACTCATATGAACTTTGTGCCTCATATTTTATTTATATCGCCTATTTATACCTTTGCCTTGATGTGAATCTATAAAATATTTTAAAATAACTGGTCTATCTTATGTGGCTCTACCATGACATCTTTGTTGCATTATATTAATCAATATTAATTAAAAGTGATGATTTCCCTTTGAAAATAATTATTTCATTTCACACTATCCAATTATCCTTGCATGGGTCACCATAAACTATTGATCTCAATATAAAGGATTGAACATGATTAGATGCTCACTATTCTTGGTTTATTGAAAAGTATACTTTGATCATGCACCATTGGATCATTTTCATTTGATCAAACACATGTTGATCTAGCTTATGATGCTCAATATGTAAACTAGGGTTTGGGGCTTAAAAATTCAACTTTGATCACACACCATTAGATCCTTTGGGTACAAATCAATGCACTTTGTTGATCTTATAATAGGTGTCTAAGATTTAATTTATATACCACATTTGTACCATTTATCAAATTTACATTCACCCTTAGCTTCATTAAAATGTTAACATTGATCTTGCATCGTTAGATCATTTTCATCTAGATCAATGAGCTCCATTGGATCTTGATCTAAAGGTTGGATTGCCATTAGTTGATCAATGTTATTTCATTGGAATTGTGACACCTATCACCTTCTTTCTTGTTTGAGACTATGTTTACTCTTTGACCAATTTGGGATTTTTAGATCAATTCTATAAAAGTAAAAATGGACCATTGATCTTGTGGAAAAGAAATATATTTAAGTTAGGCTTGGGAATTTTAGGATAAAGTCTTAAAATTAAGGTTTTTATTCATATTTATAAACTTAAATCAAAACCTTTGTATTAGGTCCTTATCCTAAGTTTAGGATATAATAAATGGGACCACGTAAATAATAAAAGATAGTTTAAAGTCTTAGAATTAAAGTTTTTATTGTGTTAATAAATACAATAGAAGCTTTAGGATAAGGATTTTTAAGATAATTTTATAACAAAGGGACCATGCATTAGTTAAACCATGCTAGTAGATAAAAGGGACCGAGGGCCAAAAGATATGAAGGAGACTTAGTATGAATTTTTAGACTAAGGTTTGGTATATTTAAAGTGTTCCCACATAAATTGTTCTTGCCAATTTTGAATTTAAATCAAAGGGCCTAAGCTAGGGAAATTGGAACAAGGGTTTTAAGATTCTCAATCATGAATTCAACTTGATTTTCAATAGACCAAAGGCTAATAAAATATAAAATTATTATTAAATCATAAAACCCAAAAATTTCTCATTCCAAATGAACCTCATTAGACCTAAAACTAAAAAACATAGAGATCCAATGTTAGAAAATTTAGACAAGGGCAAACTAGAATCATGTACAAATGTGCTAACCAAACTAGGTGTGAATGATCTTTAAATAAAGAAATTTTGAAAATATTCCAGTGACATTATGATCAAGTGAATTTTTAATTTTAAGGTACAAAAATTTCACAACTTAACACAAGGATCCTCATTTTTTGGGAATGTAGGCATGTTGACCTTAATAAATGGAGACTTCTAGGGAAACATAGTAATATGTTAGAATTCAGAGACTCTAATTCAAACTAATAATTAAGTTATTTACTCCACTTGATTAATCTCCATTATTTAAATCAATTCATAGTTGAAACAAGCCTAACACATGTATAATTAGGATCAAACAACAAGACCTAGTCATGTTGTGTGTGCTTTGATTCTAGTTATTATTTTCCATGGGATTTAGGGATCAACTTCTAGATTTCATGACTTTAACCATTAACACTAACTTATAGAATATTTATGTCCATTAAGATCCATGATTTAGCTTAGGGAAGGCTTGAGAATTTATCTACTACTAGCTAGGCATCCATATCCCTGATAGAGATGCCTTTGGCTCAACTCAAGGCTTTTATCCACTGCCATCCAGGGATTTATAGCCCTGATGGAGATTACCAAAATCACCTCTACTTAGAAATATTTTTTGAATTTTACATTGATCTCCTTTTTTTTATAGATATTTTGACTTTATATCAAAGGTTAGGAACCATATTATCGATATTTTAGGGTTTTGTCACATTTTTGATCTTAAAACAATCATCCTTGGCTATAAACTTTATCCCAAGCAATTAACATTTTTTAAGTGTAAACATAAATGCATCCTAATAATTAAATCTTTCACTCTACATGTGCAATCCTTGTTGGAACCAAACGTAGATTAGAATAAGGTTTAAAATCTCAAGGAATAATTAACCTATTTATTAATCTTTATTAGTTTCTCTAAACTATATCATCAAGCTCACATTTCAACAATCCATGATCAACCAATGTTGAGAAGTCATACCTAAATTTATGAATTGTGAAGTTCTTGAGCAATTAGGTGAAATTTGAGATAAGGTATGTCTAAAAGGACTTATTTAGAATCAAGGAATAAATAACAAAAAATAAACACACCAAAAAAATAAAATTAATAAAATTAATATTTAAAAACACTACTTACAAACAAGGGATATGAAGGAAAAAATAGGAAAGCAACTAAACTAAGCCCTACACTACTCCATAAAGAACCTACCTATAAGATCAAATGAAAAGTTATTTATCCTACCACAGAATCTTGAAGCATGATTTCTTCCATTCAATGGCCTACTCTTGTTGATAGAAAACCTTGTATGATTGTGTCTTCTATATGATGCAGCTCAGTTTGCCACCTCCATTCTTAAGCACATGGACTGAAGATATAGATTGAATATCCATTAATATCTTCCCAGATTATAATTTCTTGTATCAAGAATGCTATCTCTACTTCATTCAAATATTGATGAGGATTTATATAATTCATCTTCCATGGTTAAATCAAGATCTTAGCTAGTATGCTTGGATTGATGTGTTCATTAGGCTTTAATTCATCTTGAAAGGCCTCTTCATCATAATCAACTAAAAGGACATGAGATTCATTTTCAACCTTACCATTTGAATTAGTTTGATCACCTGCTTCCAACCTTTTGAAGATGTCATATGGAAATTATTTATTTATTACACTTACTTCATCTTCACCCTCTATGAAGAATGGCATCTCTTCTATCCAATCAAGTCCCAAATCATCTTTCTTTGGGATCTCCAGAATGACATTATTGTCTTAAAATACCTCAATTTATTTCAAAAAATACTATTATAAATTTTTATAGTGATCATCTTCTTTAGGGATATCCTCAATTTCAATAACGACCTCATATGAATTATCTTCATTGTTATCTTATGAAGAGAGGTCAGCTTGTATCTGATCTTGTTCATGGGGTTGCTCATCTTGAATGGATATTCATTATTTTAGAGAATCTTTAGGTTCATTTTCTTATTCGAATGGAAAATCAAAATCTTGTAGAATTAAATATTTAGATTTCCTTATAAGTCGTATTTCC